>CAUYQV010163696.1:0-25393 GCA_963574575.1 Galagoides demidoff | reverse complement strand
TGGGTAGAGTGCCATGGCATCACAGCTCATAGCAACCTCCAACTCCTGGGCTCAGGCGAGTCTCCTGCCTCCGCCTCCCAAGTAGCTGGGACCACAGGCGCCTGCCACAACGCCCGGCCATTTTTTGGTTGCAGCCATCATTGTCGTTTGGCGGGCCCGGGCTGGGAATTCGAACCCGCCACCTTAGGTGTATGTGGCTGGCGCCTTAGCCGATTGAGCCACAGGCGCCAAGCCGTGTCTTTGCATTCTAAAGACAAAATCAGGTTGGACATGGTGGCTCAGGCCTATAATCGTAGCACTCTGGGAGGCTAAGGCAGGTGGATCGCCCGAGCTCAGGAATTAGGGACCAGCCTGAACAAGAGTGAGACCCTGTCTCTACTAGAAATAGAAAAACTAGCCAGGCATTGTGGAGGGCATGTGTAGTCCCAGTTACTTGGGAGGCTGAGGCAAGAGGATCATTTAAGTCTAAGAGTTTGAGGTTCCTGTGAGCTATGATGCCATAGCACACTACCCAGGGAAATAGAGTGAGACTCCATCTCAAAAAAAAGGAATAAAAATAAAAATAAAAAAGGAACAGAATTAACCATCTTCCCTGCCTTTCCTAGATCAAGGGAGAAAAAAAAAAGCTAATTTGATCATCTAATTTTTATTCTTTTGCATATGTTAGAAATTGGGTGTTTAGGAGTCTCTTGTTCACTCCAACTTGCTGATATGATATGCCATTCTCTATCCCTCCAACCCAGTAGAGAAGAGAGAAAATAGTCTCTCTACTGCATTTTTTCTGAGACATCCAGAAGGTTTTGAGACAAAGGCAAAAATCTGTGAGAACTAAAATAACGGCTTTGCATATTCCCACTTCTGCCTTCCTAGTTCAGCTAAGAAATCCTGGAGGGGCATTATAAATATTGGAAGACTTGTCTGGTCAGTGAAAATAAGAGAGCAAATTCAGCGAGTATGTGTGTATGTACATGTATAATTTCTTGGGTGAAATGGGAAGTAAGATTGCATAGGATAAAGAGAAATCTCCTTCACTATTCATTTATTTATTTTTTTTTAAGAAATGAGGTCTTGCTATGTTGCTCAGGCTGGACTGGAACTTCTGGGCTCAAGTGATCCTCCTGCACGGCATCTCCAATAGCTGGGACTAGAGCTGTGTGTCATCTCACCAGGCTGGGATTCATAACAGACAGAGGTGGCTGTGTAGAACTGTCAGCCAGAAGACAACAGCAGTACTATAGAGCTGACCTCTGGAGTCAGGATCATCCAGCCCAGAAACATGGCAAAGGGACAACAAGAGCAACTAGGGCCGAACCACAAAGGGAGGGAAGGCATCATGCCTAAAGTAAAGTACCAATAGCTGTCAAGGCACAACTGTTGATAAGCCTCAGAAATACTAGAGACGTGTAAACTCCCATGAGAGGTGTGCTAGTTTTAGGGGAAGCCAGCTGACTTCACATGTAGGGCTGAAAGAAAAGACTCTGGGGAGAATAATTGCAGAGGATTATAGAGACAAGGCCAGGTTTATAGAGGATTATAGAGACAAGGCCAGAGGATTAGAGAGAGGCCAGCATTTAGGTGACAGTCAAGAATGGTGGGAATGGGGGAGGCCTGAGGGTTTGGCTATCCTGTCGTCAAGTTTAAAGTTTAGCCAACCTGAATCCAGAGGGAGTAGGAGAGGCCTGATGGAGAAGTAGTTGGTCAGGTTCATATAAAAATGGATGAAAAGCTGATGAACGGATAAACAGAATGTCCTGTTACATATGTCCTGGCCATAAAAAATAAAGTCCTGGTATGTGGTACAACTTGGATAGGCCTCAAGAACGTCATGCTGAGTGAGTGATTCCATTCATATGACACCTCTAGAATAGGTAAATCCATTGTGACACAAAGCAGATTGATGGTTGACAGGGGCTTTGGGAAAGGAGGAGTGGGGAGTGACCACAAATGGGTACAAGATTTCCTTTTGGGATGATGAAAATATCTTGGAACTCCAAAGAGATGGTAGTTGTATGACACTGTGAATGGGCTAAATGCCACTAGATTATACACCTAGAAATAGTTAACTTTAAGAAATTAAAAAAACAGACAGACACACACACACTCATACAACTGGATGCAGCCATCCTTGAAATGCCTCTAGGGGGAGCTTTCTCTGGACTGCTGGGGAAGAGGACTGGTTGATTTTCTTTTCTCATTCTTATTACTTTTAAGGACTGGATTTTACTTATCCCTGTATGCCCCACAGGGCCTAAGTATATATTAAGTGCTCAATCTGTGTTGAATGAGTCTGAATTATCAGGTATTAAATGTAAAAAGACAAAATCAGGTATTAAATGTAAAGACAAAACAGCAAGTTTTTTCTCTGTAAAACTTATGCGTTTTGGAATATATATAGGTTTAAATAGTTTCTCTGTTACACTAATTTAAAGATAAATTTGATTGGCAGGGCATAGTGGCTCGTGCCCATAATCCTAGCACATTGGGAGGCCAAGGTGGGTGGATTACTTGAGCTCAGGAATTCAAGACCAGCCTGAATAAGAGAGAGATCCCCTCTCTACTAAAACTAGAAAAATTAGCTGGGCATTGTAGTGGGTAACTACAGTCCCAGCTTCTTGGGAGACTGAGGCAGGAGGATCACTTGAGCCCAAGAGTTGTGTCATGATGATGCCATAATGCTCTAGCCAGGGCAACAGAGTGAGACACTGTCTCAAAAAAAAAAAAAAAAGATAAAGTTGGTTAAACAATAAAACCGGTATCGTGTTCATGTAGGTGAGGGTGAGGAGTGAACATTGTCTGAGCTTAGGAGTTTGAGACCTCATCCCTAAAAATAATAAAAATTACTTAGTTCAATGTAAGCATTTCACATTGTATGCTGAAGCAGTACCCTGAACCCCATAAATGCATCAATGTACAAAGTTGTGATTTAATACAAAATAACTTAAAAATAATAATAATAATAAAAACTAAAAAATATAAAACTGAGTATACATAATATCAAACTATTCAGAAGACAAAACAGAAATTTCAGTCTATTATCCAAGATATTTGGCCTAATCGTTCTAAAAGGAAGGTTGAAAATATATTTACTGAAATGTTCACTCTTCATACAGGTTTTATCAGTGCCAACACAGAGAAAGCCTTCCTATTGTTAAGCCCAGTCAATGTTAACTTACTAATGTGGGTCCCTTTTGAAATTCTCTTTAGTTCCACAAGTCGGCAAAAGTTGGAAGATTTTCTGCCTCTGGCAATTATAGGAAATTTCTGCCTGCAGCCACATGGATGGCTCACATGATAGAGGTTACTTCACATAGGCCACGCTTGCTAGTTTGAAGATTGCTCAGCTAAATCCTGATGGCAACACCAATGCTTAGGTGAAGCCAAGATAGGGGAGTGGCGGGAAGTTGAAAAAGACACGTGATAGGCTTATGTGGTATTCTCTGGGACTAGACCTGTGAAGACATTCTCTTCTTTCACATTTCAATTGATTCCATTCATAAAAGACACAAACTGAAAAGATGGGAAATACGACATGAATGTTGCTCAGTATTTTCTTCGGCATCAATATTTTCCATCAAGTATCTCCATTGACAAGTCTTTTTTTTTGAGACAGAGTCTCAAGCTGTTGCCCTTGAGTAGAGTACGATGATATCACAGCTCACAGCAACCTCCAACTCTTGGGTTTAAGTGATTCTCTTGCCTCAGCCTCCCAAGTAGATGGGACTACACGCACCCACTATAATGCCCATCTATTTTTTGGTTATTGTTGTTTGGCAGGCCTGGGCTGGATTCAGCCCCATGTATGTGGCTAGCGTCCCAGTGGCTTGAGCTATAGGTGCCAGCCTTTTTTTTTTTTTTTTTGCAGTATTTGGCTGGGGCTGAGTTTGAACTCGCAACCTCTAGCATATGGGGCTGGAGCCCTACTCCTTTGAGCCACAGGTGCTGCCCTTTTTTTCTTTTTGAGACAGTTTCATGTGGTCACCCTCAGTAGAGTACCATGGCGTCATAGCTCACAGTACCTCAAAGTCTTGGGCTCAAGTGATTCTCTCGCCTTAGCCTCCCGATTAGCTGGGACTACAGGTGCCTGCCACAATGCCGGGCTATTATTATTATTATTATTTTGTTGTTGTTGCAGTTTTTGGCAGGGGCTGGGTTTGAACCTGCCACCTCCGGCATATGGGGCCAGTGCCCTACTCCTTAAACCACAGGCGCTGCCCGACTGGGCTATTTTTAGAGATAAACCTGCTCTTGCTCAGGTTGGTCTTGAACTTGTGAGCTTAGGCGATCCACCCACCTCAGCCTGGCAGAGTGTTAGGATTACAGGTATGAGCCACTGTACCCAGATCTCAGGCAAGTCTTAGTTCCTGTAAGGATCCTGCATTTTCACATTTTTTTCTTGACTAAAAGTAAAAATAATTCAAAGGAACCCAAAGTTGGCCTGTAAAGATAATGAAGTTATAATTCATTTGACAATATAAAGTGGCAATTATCACTTAAGACTAAATTAAATGAGAAACTCAATGAAAAATACTAGAAAGAGGTTTTACACTATACATGAGTCATGACTACAAAGCTAATCTTTATAAATGGTACAAACAGAAGACATACACGTGTTTAGGCTAAACAATTGCATATAATTAAATATATTCCTCAGTAATTTTTTAAAATCTAGGTTAGATTTTTTTCTATACATTAATAAACACATATAAAATAAAATTTCTGTTCTAGTAAGAAACCATGATGAGATATGCTGCTTTAAACTAGTACTCAGGAATTGTTTTATTTTTCATCATATTAATGTAACATTGGACTAGTCACTGGGATGGTTTTCCATTGAGTTAATCTAAGAATCACATATGTGACCTGTCAATGTTTTCTTTTTAAAATATTATATGGTTAATAAGTGTTTTATAGCATCAGCTTTTTACAAAGCCAAATACCAGCTGCTTTTCCCTGCCAATTAAAAAAAATAATGCTCAGGATTCTATTTAGTACCTGATGAGCCATAAGGATAACAAATACACAGCATTTCTTTTTGACACTATCCCCCAGTTTAATCATTGCATTAGGTCAGTAATACACATTAATGATAAGCTGACATTACTAACCAAGGAAGAGTCCCTGTCTGGATTATCCTCATTCTTTCTGCAAATATATTTGATTTCTTTCCTTCCTTCTTTCTTACCCTCATTCTTTTCTTTCTTCCTCCTTCCCTTCTTTCCTTCATTTCCTTCCTGGATATTATATGTAAAAATAAGTATGAATAGGAATTTGGAATAACAGCTTTTCTTCATGCTACAATATTTATTGTATTATTGTTACAATACCCTAAGGCATTTAAAACTAGCAAATAAAAAAACAATCAGCTAACAAAGTTCTCTTGATGATGTGAAAGTGACTTTGGCTAACTTTTGAACTCATTCAAATCTAGTAGGCTTTGGATTCTGCCATTTTATAGAAGAGAATTTTCTTGGTTCCAGGGCAACATCCCTAATGAAAGTATAGTGGATATGAAGTAGTTAATATAAACAAAATTCAATAAAAAATTCCTCATAGGCCTGGGAAAAAATTCTTTTGAATTAACTAAAACTGGAGCATCTGAATTTTTCCCCTTTAGCAATGGAAGATACATCTGGTGGCTTATAACATTTGCTGTAAAGGACCACAACAGTAACCTCGACATTTGTACCCTCATATTAAACTGAAATATAAAACAAATTCACAACAATGAAGAAATCAATATTAGTGCTTAATATGTAGGAGATGCTCAAATATTTGTTAAGTAAGTAAATGAATGGATGAACACATTAGTAATTACATATAAAGTAAAATTTCTGTTCTAATAAGAAACCGTGATAAGATATGCTGCTTTAAACTAGTACTCAGGAATTGTTTTATTTTCCACCATATTAATGTAACATTGGACCAGTCACTGGGATGGTATTCCATTGACTTAATCTAAGAACTATATATTTGATCTTTGAATTTTTTTTTTCCAGTTTTTGGCCAGGGGTCGGTTTGAACTGGCCACCTCCAGTATATGGGGCCAGCGCCCTACTCCTTGAGCCACAGGCGCCACCCTGAATGTTTTCTTTTTAAAATATTATATAGTTAATTCATGTTTTAAAGCATCAGCTTTTTACAAAGCCAAATACCAACAGCTTTTCTCTGACAACTAAAAAAAAAATAATGCTCATGATTATATTTACTACCTGATGAGCCTTAAAGATAATAAATACAAGGTATTTCTCCAGAGTGGAGGGGTTGTATGGAGCCATTAATCCCTCCAGGCTGATTCCCATTGGCTGGAAGGAAGTCTATTTCTACACAAATTCACTGCCTCATCCAGAATGGCATGAATCTTGCTGTCATTGTCCTATGTCAGTAAAATAGCTGAGATGAGAAATAAGCTGTTTTTAGGCATGTGATTTGCCTTTTGTTGGGAAGAGGAAGGATGAAGAGGTGAGAGAGAAAAAAAAAAGTAACATGAATTGAGTTTCCAGTGTGTGCCCATCTGCTAAGGGCTTACATTTGTGACCTCACCTAGTCGGTTAAACAACCCTGTGATAGGCCCTTCCCTCATAGAGGAGGACAACCTTGAGACTTTCAGTTTAAGTCACTCACCCGAGACCACACACAGTTAGGACTACAACTGAGATGTAAATGCAAGTTTATCTGGCTCCAAAGCTGCCTTCCGTTATTATATTACATTGCTAATAAATCCTTTTTGTATCATATGTCCTGGTGTTGGGCCCCACCAGAATGCAAGCTTTTTAAGCTGGTAACTTGCCTTTTTTCCTTTTGCATCCATAGCACCTGGCTTGGTGGCTGACACATATATCTCAAAATATGAATGTTGAAGGTATGAGTGAATTAATCAGTTAATAATGGGAAAATGCACACAGGCTATCAGATCTGGAGAGCTGCTAATCCAACCATCTGAATTTTTTAGACGCGGAAATCAAGGAGAGTAAGTCATTGACCCTAGGTTAAGCAACTAATTAGTGAAAGATTTCCAATTTGATGTAAGTTCTCTTTGGTATTCTCCTCTATGACATGCTACTACTTGTATAATTATTTTTAAGAGTGTGTTACTCAACTACATTGTACCCTCTTGATTTAATTCCTTAATTGCAAACTGTTCCTCATACATGCAAAACAATGGAGGTTTGGAATACCACTAGTCCACTGGAATGGAAGTTCCATACAGACAGGGAATTGTGTCTGGTTTTTTTTTTTTTCCGCGTCAACATTCCTGGCACTTAGAAGGTACTTAGTAAATATTTGCTGAATAAATGAATATATATGATTTCCTTTCAAGAGATGAGCAAATCCTTTACAGATAATACCAGTTAGCACAGGTTATATTAACAAATCCTCAAATGATCACATATTTCAGTAAAGTTGCTTAGTGAAATAGTCTTCCTTTTTTGTTCCCCTTTCTTCTTTTCTCTATTTTCATCTGTCAAATGGGGACAAAATATTCATTTCACAGGATTGTTGTAAAGATAAAAAGGATTTAAAACATACACAGCAGGGCGGAGCCTGTGGCTCAGTGGGAAGGGTGCTGGCCCCATATACTAAGGGTGGCAGGTTCAAACCCAGCCCCAGCAAATTGCAACAAAAAAATAGCTGGGTATTGTGGCGGGCACCTATAGTCCCAGCTACTCGGGAGGCTGAGACAAGAGAATCACCTAAGCCCAGGAGTTGGAGGTTGCTGTGAGTTGTGATGCCACAGCACTCTATCGAGTGAGACTCTGTCTCTAAAAAAAAAAAATAGAAAAAAAACATACACAGCACTTAGTATGGTACTTAATACATAATTCTTAGTAAATGATAGATATTAATATGAATATGGTCACTTCAAATCAAATAAATACGGGAGGAGATGGAAGAAGCAAAGACAAAAAAGAAAGTTGTCTTACATTTTACACATTGTAAAATGTCCCTGAACATGTAGTTACCTATGTACTTCGAAGTTTGTAAGTTCTATGAGAGCTAAAAATTGAACAGTATCTCTGGCCTATCACAGATACTCATATGTATTCCTTTTTCTAGAATATTTCTTACAAAATTAACGGAGGCAGAGAGAAGACATAATTCACAAACAAATGTATGATGATTACTTCTCAAATATTGTTACATTTAACTTTCAAAAAAGATCACCTCTCTACAAGTTCTTGTCCATTCCAGCAAAGGGTGTCGTTTTCCGCCACAGGGCTATGGGTGCAGATGTAGCCGGGCAAAGCACTATAGAAGCTGATGAAAGATTTCAACTTCTGAATCAGTTCCCTAGAAGAAAAACAAAACATCTGCGCATAAGAGGCAAGTAAACACAGTATGAGAAAAGTTTAATTTCCTTATCAGCATGACAGAAAGTCTCTGCCAGGCTGATTAGAGCAATAAATGATTTTTAAAGACATTCTTGGCTAAGAGGCCACGATTTCATTGTTTTTTTTTTTAAATCAATAAAATGATGTTAGACAAAAAAAGTTACCCGCCATATAAGGTGCAGTCCTTTGAGAAGGATGATTTAATTCTAACATCCATTTTCTAAGCTGTTTGGCTTCCATTTTTTTGCTCAGTATGCTGTTACCTACGTTTTCAAAGGTACTGATTACAAGGCATATTGGAGCACTACATATCTCTTGGTTTCTGAGTGTAATTGAGTGCATTGATTGTAATTTACAATGCTATTACCCTAGAGATGGCCCCTTTCCATATAGGCTCTGGCTAACAGTTGCAGATCAGAATCGCAGGGTGCTCAGAATAGTATAAGCTCTATGAAATTTTCCTGACATGATTGCGAGAGAAACTCATATTTGCTAGAGGAGAAGGTTTCTTTGTCTGTATGCTGTGGTTTCTACGAGGGGGAAAACAGGGGAAACATGATTCTAGTATAGTTTATTATTTATTTGCTTTGCTTTCTTGGGCTACATATAAGACACAAATGGGTGTGCGTGTGAGAGAGAGAACATATTATGTATGCAATTATATATCATATACACATAAATACTAGCAAAATTTATGAGATATTATCTTGTTTCAGATGTATATGGATACACAAACTAAAACTCCACGGACTGGAGGGAAGTGGATATGTTTATAAAAAAATATTACAATATTTAAGTAATAGATGTCTAGTATTAAACAGAAATAAAACATGTTTTCTAAAGCAATGTTTCTGATAAAAGAGTTAAAGCATTCTTTACATCCAAGTCTACCTTATTCTAGACTAAATTTTGGGGGTCTCAGGTCAAAGCCTCTGGCAGTGAAGTAATTATTCAATACTGTCTCCAAGCTAATAATGGATTGGCCTGATGGATAGGCCTCTGTAGGAACTAGAGGATTGAATATAATTTGGACACTGGTAGAAGTCCTGAGCCCAGAAATGCCTTCTGGGAGTTGTTCTCAGATCTGGCCACAAGAGGAAGACTGCTGTAAATATCTTCTTGTACTTAATGCCATTTTCCATTTTATTATTGTTGTGGTTTCAGTATGGTTTGTTTTTACTATAACTTATGGTAAAGCTTGGTTCCCAGTGTGGTAATATGGGGGGGGGAATACTTTTAAGAGGTAAAAATGAGTCATTGTCTTCCTTGGGAGACTGGATTGGTTTCTGAGGGAATGGAATAGTTCCCATGAGAGCAGGTTGTTACAAAGTGAGGTTGCTTCTCATGATCATCCTTGCTTGCACCCAGGTCCCTTTCCATTTCTCTGCTGTGTCTTGTTATGACATGAAGGCTTCACCAGAAGCTTCCAGATGAAGTAGCCCAATCCTGAACTTTCCAACCTGATCGGTAAACCTCTTTCCTTTATAAATTACCCAGTCTTGGGTATTCTGTTATAGCAACGTGAAACAGACTAAGACAATGACCATAAAACCATTTCTTTCAACTGATGATTGAGAAAGAGAAGAAAACTCTCAGCACATGTTCACAAAGGCTTGGGTCACAGCAAAGCCAAGGTGATGGACAGAACAATTCAAGAAAGGTTCCTGGGACATATATTTAAGTCCTGATGGCCCAATAGTTCCTTCCTGCTACAGCGGTAACCTCTTGCAGCCTACTCCTGGTGTTGGAGCACTGTCAGTCTCCAAGGAGAAGAGGCTTGATACTGAGCTCTGAAAATAAAAGTCAACATTATAGTTTCTGACAGAGGAAAAAGATGAGTTCAATTAATGTCTAATAGGAGAGATGCTCTGTTTTACAAGGTAAAAATATAGTTTCCAAGAGAGGAAACTGAAAGCAAAGGCTGAGGCTGAGCAATTCCCCCTTTTCCATACGGAAATGAAATGTGGCCATTAATCTATGGGAAACAATGGCCTTCTCTTTAATGAAAGCGTTTCCCTTAGGGCTTCTCCTACCTCTAAATTTTGTCTTCCTAACACAGCACATGGCAAGAAAAATTGAACCCATATCAAAGCCTCCCAGTATGATTTCCCTAGAAGTTAAAAAAACAACAACGATTCTGCACGCCTCCCAGCCCTTGCGGTTTTCTTGGCTGATTTATAAAGATTATTAACAAGTTGAAGAAGATCCAGATGAGGTTCAATTTAAATGTCAAGGGGATGAGGGCCTACAATAAACATTAGATGTCCCACTTCAGCATAGAAGGGTATTATCTAGAAGGGTCATGATACATATCTAAGAAAACCACAGAGAATGTGAATAACGTGAATACAGTCTGGGTCATCACATTCTAGAACTCAGAGAATCTCTTTGAAACTTGAACAAGGTAACTTGGGAAAATAAAAGGTCATTCTATTTCATTACCTCTACAGTACATACAGGATGGACCACAGGAAAAGAGAATGCTTTAAACTTACTTCTGAATTAGTTGTTTTGAATTTTGAACACATTCATTCAGCAAACCACGTTATAATCACAGTTGGGTTCTTGGAACAGCCCCTTCAAACCTGTTGTGGGTAATAGCTAAGAGTACTGATTTTGGACTCTGACCCAACTGAGTTTCAAATGTCAGCTACTCCCTCACTTATCAAGCAGTGAGACCTTAGGCAAAGTCTAAACTTCTCTGAGCCTTAGTTTCCTTATCTGTATAATGAAGATCATGGTAACACCTATCTTGCAAGCTACCTTGATGGTGTTTAGCGCAGGGTCCATTGTAGTAAATCACAGTACCCACACAAGTAAGCACAGAGTAATCTCGCCACCATATTAGCTGCTGTCGATGTTACTTTCATTATGAGCCCACAGGATAGAAATATATTATATATATGAAATATATATTATATTCCAGATAAATTTCCATATGTAGGATAATTAATTTTTTCCAAGTTCCAGATAATTTTATGGGCACATGATAATTAAATCCTTTGCCTTTTTTTTTTTTTGAGACAGAGTCTCACTGTGTTGCCCTGGGTAGAGCACAGTGGCATCATAGCTCACAGCAGCCTCAAGCTCCTAGGCTTAAGTGATCCTTCTTGCCTCAGCTTTCCTAGTATCTGGGACTATAGATACCTGCCACAACACCCAGCTAGTTTTTCTATTTTTAGTAGAGAAAGTTTTTCTATTTTTACTAGAGATGGGGTCTCACTCTTACTTAGGCTGGTCTCAAGCTCCTGAGCTCAAGCAATCCACTGGCCTTGCCCTCCCAGAGTGCTAGGATTACAGGTGTGAGCCACCACACCCGCCCTAAAATCCCTTGTCTTTTGAGGTAAGTATTAATAAGTACAACTATGCTAACTCCCAACAGATTTTTCTGGTATGTTTTTTCAAAGACTAGCTAGCTACTAAGCTGGGTAAACCTCTTGACTAATTTGGTATACCATTTTGAATGGTCTTTTTCTCTAAGCCTTGTAGGAAGGTGGTGGTGACCTTCAGAGAGATTTGTGTCTTAAGAATTTAAGCATCTGACGTGGATGGCTAAGATGAAATCAAGTTAGAAAAAGATAGATTAGTCATGAGAGAAATGTGAATCAAAACCACCATGAGACATCACATTACACCCACTAGGATGGTTATAATAAGAAAGGCAGACAACAAATATTGATGAGGACGTGAAGAAATTGAAACCCTCACACATTGCTGATGGGGATACAAAATGGTGCAGCTGCTGTAGAGCTGTCAGATGAACAACAAATTCCACTTTTGCCCAAAAGAATTAAAAATAGGTACTCAAATAAGTACATGTTCATAGCAGCACTATTAACAATAGCCAAAAAGTGGAACAAGACAGATTTCCATTCACTGATGAATAAAGAAAAGGTGGTATAGCCACACAATGTAATATTATTCAGCCTTAAAAAGAAATGGTGGCGCCTGTGGCTCAAAGGAGTAGGGTGTCGGCCCCATATGCCGGAGGTGGTGGGTTCAAACCCAGCCCCGGCCAAAAATTGGAAAAAAAAAAAGAAGAAAGAAATGAAATTCTGACACAGACTGCATGCAACATGGGTAAACTTTGAAAACATAATGCTAAATGAAAGAAGCTGGTTGTGAAAGATTACATATTATATGATTCCACTCATGGGAATTGTTCAGAATCAGCCAATCTACAAAGACAATGAAGTAGATTAATGGTTGCTCAGGACTGGGGAGATGAGGGTTGGGGGATGATAGCTAAAGCATACACACAGGGTTTCTTCTTGTGATGGAATGTTCCAGAATTATTGGTGATGATGGTTGCCCAACTCTTTCAGTATACTAAAAATGACTGAATTATACACTTTAGTTAGTAGGTGAATTAAAATCTCAAGAAAGCTGTTACCACTCCTCACCCCCCCACTGCCTCCCACAATAACAGGGTAGAGAAGAGGAGAAATACACCTCAGAGAAAGAGAGGACTGTCTACTCCGGGAAGAGATGTCCTTTGGAAGAATGGAAGTATACAGTCAAGAGAGCTGGGAAAAGACAGGTTTGGACGGCAATTTAATCAACACAACAGGTGAGGAATGAGAAAGGAAATTTGTAACAGTGGCAACTTTAGCACTGCAACAGCTGTAAGCAGTGCTTACAATTAAGTTCTTCCTTCAGCTTTTAAAATAAAGCCTTTTGTTTTCTTTCTCTATTGTAAAATGAATAAAGGAAGAAGGGAAAAAATGCCAGTCCCAGCAGCCAGAGATAATCACTGTTAATATTTAAGTGTATTTCCTTCTAGACTTTTCTCCTGAACAAAGTTTCACATTTATTTCTTTAAAACCTATTCTTCTTGTGGGGGCTTGTTTTCTGAGTTCTTTTTGGCTCTTAGTGTGTATTATCCTCATTAGAACCCACCTAGAGTCCAAGGTGGGTTGGATTAGAAAAGAACCTCAGAATAGAAATAAATGCTGGTTCTCAAATAATTCTTAGGCCCTGTATGATGAGGCAGCACCAGCTATTTGGAGAACAAGGAGCAGGTCTCTGGCACAGCTGGCCAACTGGCCAATGCTTAGGAGCTCCAAAGGACAGTGTTACAGTGCAAGCCATTCCTTTATACAAAACCTTCTGGATTTACTGTGGGCAAAAAGAAACTCTGGTTTCCAAAAGAAACTTGGATTCTTGAAAATAAATCCAGACATACTATTTTGGAGGGTAGAAAAAGAGACTTTCTAAATGGTTGGAGAGTTAATGGCATTTCAAAAGATGGCTACAACAGGTGATAATGTCCTTTGACACCACAGCAGCAGAGTGTGACAGGAGTAGTTTACCTCCTACTGAGTTTTCTGGGCCTCTCTCATCTCTCTGCTTCTTTTTTCTCTTTCTGTTATTCCTTCCAAAACTGGTTCCAGCCTGGGAATTAAGTGTGCTTTATTTTTATCTCTTCTTAAATAAAGTTTTATATCCCCCTACTTAAAATTTTAAAAGGAGATGAACTGAAGATTTTTAGTCTTCTCTTTTAAAAGAAACACCTGAAACTAAACTAAGTGACATATTAATTACCCATGTGTGATTCAGTCCAGATTTGTTTCTTTGTGCTAGTGGCCTATGACACAGAACAAAAGAATCTTCACCAGTGTACTAAGGCAGTCTGCTCGACTGAATTGTCTCTAGGGGGAAAAAAAGGATAAGAAGTTTGGACAATTAGTTGCCTGGCTTGGGAAAAACAATCTGATTGAAGAGCATGTACTTTGATTCTAATTGCACTTTATTCTAACACATACATATCAACTATACCATTGACTAATTTAGTAGCCCCTACAATTCTCGTTTAGGACAAACCCAGCATTTGCTTATGGCAATCTGCTCGGGGGAAAAAAGAGTCTCTTCATAAAGGTTCCTATTCAATGTGTTAAATGTGGAACTAAAGGATAGGGCCCCTTTGCATGCACGAGCCATTTTGAAATATTGTGGTTGCGAGCAGGTGATCTTCCCTGGAAGGCTTTTATCAAACTGGAGAGGAGGGCCCCCTTCTTTGTTTGTGGAGGATGGGAATCCTTGTGCTTTTTTGCAATGATTTGCTTGGGTCGGCATCAGAGCAGCACTCCCTGGAAACCACTACAAGTAAAAACAGTCCTTCGCGCTCTCTTCTCTTCTCCCCCCCCCCCCCACTCTCCTCTTTTTCTCTCCCCTTTTCTTTCCTCCTTGGTGCTGCTCTGCAGCCTCCCTCCCCCACCAGTAAAGACGTTTCGTATAAGCAAAAAAAAAAAAAAAAAAAAAAAAAAGGGCCATTTTACTGACAAATACTCTGGCTTTTAAAAAGTCCTTGTTTGGAGTTCTTTGCATGCTGCTGGAATAGGTATATGAGATTTCGGCAATCAAATCCCATTAATGTTTCTGCCACAAATACATTTAAAATACATTCTGGAAAATGCAATGTGGATTTGTTATGCAAAAATTTGTTCTTTTAGGACAAAGCATCTAATACAGATAGATACTTAATAAAATTTCAGCAATGATAAAATAAAAGAGAGATACAGCAGTAACAGTTCCAGTTATACTGCCTTTAATTAACAATAAACTGGCCGTAGATCAGTAATCAGATCATTGGGAACATATCTGAAAACAAGTATCAACGCACTCATTTATTGATACTGAAAATGCTTTCATCTTACGTGCTAGGTAAATGAGAGAATGGATAGATGAACAGAGCTTACACAACATTTTTACGTATTACCATTAAATTTCACAAAGACAAGTCGTGCAGGCAATGATGTCCATCACTAATGAAAACATAAACTACAGTTAATACGGTAACTTATTCTTTAGGAGGGTAATACCTTAGAAAATTAAATGATTTCTTCCCAATTTTATGAAAAATCCATAAACATGCTTTAAATTGCAAATAGCACTTTCTCTAACTGCTTTAGAAATACTGTTATTGATACATGGTAACTGAACGACCCACCAAAATGCCTTAGTGTCTCTTCTGAATCATTTGTTTGCCTCTTAGCATCTAATGATATTTGCTCATGCTCTGTGTTATAGTCCACAGAGGAGAATTCACATCCCACTGAGCCTCTTTCAGGACAAAACCCTTTTATTTCTTTAAAATTTGTGGCACATTCCCGATGAGATTCATAAATATTGCCTGCTGACTGGCTTAGATGACCTGACTAACAGAGGCATTAACCAGTGAAATGACCTCCTTTAGGTACAGATGGAAGAAACCCATCAGATTACTGAATACTCTTAGAAAACACATGTAATATGCTTAGCGGCCAATCTTCCTACAGTGTTCTACAATATGTATGTACTGGCAGTTAATAATGTGCCTACTGCCAGATACGGAATTCTGTGTAGCTCTTTCTTAATTAGCAGAGATTACACAAGTGTGCAAACACCAAAGGACCTCAACGTGCAAACACGAGAGTGATATTCGTTATTTCTGTTCATGTGAGGTGATTGCTTATATTTCGTGATAGTGGTTGGAGGACAAGATTTGACATTTTGTCATTCTGAATTCTGTGTTCCCACTTATACCCATTTTATTAGACCAGAAATCACTTGAGCTGATGCTTCCTGAGTGCAATGAATTACAACTTTTTGGCTTAGAATAAATATTTCATGTTCGCTAGAAATCTGAAAAACCTGTTTGCAAGTGGCAGAAAACTAAAGTTCTTCAAATGTACAGACTGAGAGTATCAAGTGAAGCAGTTCACACTGAAACCACACTGACTTCTCAAGTAAGGAACTGAGTTTTGTCCCCTGCCCTCCTAGCTGACTGTCCTAAATCTATCATAATTCCACTGAAAGTGCTACCTACTTAAATTTTCTCAATTCACAATTCTAATCCTATCGTTCTTCTGCCCAAAAAACTTCAAAAGCTCCATCTTGCTTCCTAATGTGGCCAGAATCTGAGAATCTCAGAGAACAGAAGCAGTGCTAGAGGAAAGACATCTCTTACCCATGAAACAAAACAGATACACTTAATAACTCTTGGCTTGCAGGCTAATGTTAAAAGCTAAGTATTCCCTTACCTAACAGTTGATTATGAGGTAGGAGGAGAAAGAGAAGAGGAAATAAATGAATGTGACTGAAAATTGTCACATTTCATTTTAACTATGATTTCAGAAGAATCCCCCCTCAGAGTGCTCTCTAATTAGCAAATGGAGTAATTAGAGTTTACTTATTCTCATGTCTCTTACCATTTATCTAATGATACGAATTAAAAAAAAAAAAGCCGGGGGGGGGGTGTATGGCACAGCTCTTGGGGGCAGGACATGATTATAAGAGGGACATTACCTAACAAATGCAATCAGTGTAACCTAATTCTTTGCACTCTCAATGAATCCTAAACAATTAAAAAAACAAACAAAACAGTTCTCATGAATGATGGGACCTGACACAAGAACAGAGGACAAACGACCCATCTGCAGGGTGTTCAGATTTATAAATTCCCCTTCTGGAATTCCATATGTGTAATTTTATTTCAATTTACAATACTTACCTAGGTTTTCTTATCTCTTAAATAGGAAGATGGTTTTTACTCTGAAGCATTCCCTCTGAAGAAAGCACCTAAATGTCAGTTACTTGGAAGGGTTATATGAAGAGTCAGCCTCCAAATTCCTAAATCGCCACACCCTCTGTCCCCACGGTAACATAGTACAAAACAAAACTACACTAGGCATGAAAGGTGAGAAAATACTTTTAACATTTATCATTTCCATTAAAAATACTCATCTTTTTGAAAAATTAAAATCATCTCCCCTTCCTCTTCATCCCTTACTTTTTCATATTGTATGTGATCTCTTTAAAAGGAATACTCTTCTCAAGAGAAAAAAAAAAAAAAACCCTTTATTTTAAAGAAGAAATTTTTGCTCTACCCTTAGCTGAAGAACAGTTCTGGGAGATTCATAAAAACCTGTCTGTGCTTCTGTGTATCACAGCCATCCTCTCTTCTTCCACCTCCTCGTTCCCTGCCCTCCCACTGCCCAAGGCAACCCCAAGACAATTAATCTTGGGCCTCTACCATTCAGTTTAAGTACTGTAATAGTAGCAACCAAGTTACTGAGTGTCTACCGAGTACGCCTTAGAAATTAGCCTAAACAAAAAGAGAGAAGAAAAAAGAAAAGATGGTTTTGGTTTAAAAAATAAGACAACTATTTCAAATGAAAATATCAACTCTTGCAGCTTATTCTGATATTCCATGCCCAGCTATTATATTTGGTTTTATTCCTGAGACAAAGGGTATGGGAATTCAGATTCCTGGAGGCTAACTATTCTCCTACATATTAGGTATTAGTACTATTATTCCATTTTCTAAAGTAAGGAAAATAAGTGGGGTTGGGTGTGAAGATGAAGTAAGTTGCTCTCTTCCACAAAACCAGCTGACATCTCACCAACTCTTAAGTCCCAAACACATCCCAAGGGCACCAAGCTTCAAAACCAGTATGTTCTAGAACAAGAAGTGAAATCCAGGTCTGATTCAAAAGCCTGGTAACAAATTCCAACTGAGAGTCACAGAAACTGAGAACTACAGGTTCCTAAGACTCGGACTATGTCAGTGCTTAGTTGAAACCAGCTGCTTAAGTCTCCCAATAATGAAATGAAAAGTGGAATGAGGCCTTTTCTACCTTATGAAAGTTTTGTGTTTTATAGCTTTTACTGCACTAACTATATAAAAATCCTTCTTCACAATCCACCCTATAAGTGAAACTAGTAGTTTGAAATCAGAAATCTCAGAAATCTAAGTTTGATTTAAATGCCCATTCTAGTTATAACATAAAATAAACTTTGAGAATGTAAACATTTTAACGTTAATAAGCATACATGAGATTAGACTTTAAACATCTTAATGATTATTTAGACAGAATTAAACAAGCTTAAAATCTAACTTTTACTAAGAGATACATATTAATTTTCTCTCTCAAACACAGACTAATCTGTATATCAAGCACGTAAGTCCACATAGAGACATTCAAAGTAATTTTTATAACTGCACTCATTATTATTTTATACCTATATTTAATATAATAAAATATCTGCAACATAAGAAATTGTCACCCCAATGTTTCAAACTAAAATATCTCATAAAAATTAATAGCCAGTGTTTCAGAACTTAGGACAGGTTTATAGTAGTGCTAAAACTATGTTACAAGTTATCTAACAGAAGCCTGAAGTAAGAGGTCTTCGATGAATTGGCAATGATAACTATTCTATTTAAAGTATTTTTGAGGTTTAATTTAACAACCAGACAATGAACATTAGAACTTATAATTTTCCCAAGACAAATGTGAGCAAACATGAAAAAAAATGACTAAAAAAAAAGAATTGTAAAAAAAATTCTTCGCAGATAAGCTCCTCATTTCAGAGAACATTACAGAACTGCAGATGTGTGCTTTCTCTTATGTGTGCATTATATTTAGAAGGTGTTAATGAACCATTCAGAAATTCTCATATTTTTAACAGATGAGAGTAATGGTACCCAGGGAGAATCCCTGGCGAGAGTCAGGCAATCCACCACCTTTTCCTTTGTTTTGAATGGTGCACTAGGGAGTTCTGACTCTTCCTATTCGGCCTAACCTAGAATGTCGCTGAGGTTTTCATTACCATCATCCCTACCTGCCTGTGCACCTACACACGCACACGCAGAGGAGGTGAGCACATTCACTTTTCTTCCTCACTCTCTGTGTATATTGTAAAAGGAACTCACCAACTTCAAGTCATTATATGGAAGGAATAGATTACTCCCCTAAATAACACTTTAACATCTGTAGAGACGAAATCAGTTTAATATTACTTATCAAAATAGGGAAAAAGGTGATAATCAGATCACAGAGCCAAAAACATCTTGGAAACAAGTATCAGAAAATCTATAGTACATCTCTGCCAAGAACTACCATGATGTAATGATTGCAATTACTGCTAGCAATGATTTCTGCTGCTGTCTTTTCAGGTCCCTGTATACACACACACACTCTTTCCTGGATATATAAATGACAGTGGTGGTATCCTTCGAGTTAAGAATCAACTACTACAAGATCTTTCACTTTTATGGAAAAAGAGCTTGTTTTTAAGAGTAAACTAGGTTTGGTGTTTTGAAGTATCAGATGTTTATTTTACTTACCTGCTACCTCCACTTTAGTGGACTGTCCTAGACAAGAACAAATAATTCTAAAAACTGATTTAGGATGTGTAATTATATAATTTTTTTTAATTGGATGGAACTAACAGAGTATTTAAAAGAATACAGTGGTGATTATGACACCATCACGATATTAACAGGAGAAATTTTTGGCAAATGAAATAAGGTAAAGTAAATCTCAGGCAAATTATCTAGTGCTTTTACATTAAAATCCAATCATTACTTAGAACCTGCTTCCTGACTTCTTTCCAGTTCAAGTTTTAATAAGCTACTGATTATTTCTAAGTTAGAGATAATTAAAGACTTGCAAGGAAAAGGCGAAAAAACAAAAACAAAAATCGCCAAATTGCTCAATCTTTATGAGTAGACTCTTTAGTTATGCTCTGTGTATTTCTTACCTTAGCTCCTTCTAGAGGCAAATCATGGCATCTGTGTTTCCGTAGAAGCACTGGGTCAGAGCCCATTCTACTGTGCCTTCCATTTACGTTTGAACTTGCTGTAATTCCAGGCTTTGGAGAGCCGTCCCCTAGGAGTCGACATGCTACTAACTGATTAGTCCCAAACACATCCCGAGGACACCAGGCTTCAAGAGGCATTGGCTGGTCTCTGGAAGGCACACTCTCCATAGGATGGAAGTGTCGACTCAGTCTATTGTCAGGTGGGATTGGGGGTGGTCTTTCAGGTGGAGGGGGAGGAGGATCTCTTAAAGGAGGAGGTGGTGCTGGAAGTGGTTTATCTTGTTTTCTTACCATGCAAGGAGAAGACTAAAGAAACACAAGAGAAAACAAACAAAAAAACCCCTGAAAATTGTACCAAACTCTGAAATAACTTCCAGACTAGTATATTATTCCTTTTGTTTTCTAAGCCATAATGAGGCTCTATTAGATTCCTATGCTATCTTTTCATAAGTTTCTTTCATTACTAATGAAATTTTTAAAAAATTAATGAAAACCTTAATAAATGTTTCATTAAGATTTTTTGTACAAATATGTAAATGTCAATGTTACATTATAGAAACTAAACAGGAAAAAGTAGAAGATGATAATTATATGACTTTTATCGACATTAAAATAATATGTCAATAATTAACTTATTTGCACATTTCTATAACTTAAGAGACATAGGAAAAATCCATCAAAGTTGTTATAATTCTTTTAGTTTTTATAAGGAGCAATTTGACTTGTAGTATTTTTATAAGATTAAAAGCGTTTAAAAATTACTTTCATGTCACTGCAATATAGAGCAACTGACTTGGGATAAATTTGCTCTGATTTTTTTTGTCATATTAGTTATTATCAGAATAGTCAAAAATCACAAATATCCTAAATAGTATTATTTTATAGAATTACTTAATTTTATTAATCTTACAATGAAAAAAGATCAGCCTAATTCTTACATGGAAAAAAAGGCTTTTACAGACTACTGAATTGAATGTGTATCTGTCACAGCTTTTGGTTTTTTCAGTTTGCCTGAAAAATGATTTACGATTTTACTATTAATGAATATCAAACAAAAAAGGAATCGGTTATTTTTACATAATTGTAATTAACATTCTAATGAGTCTTCATACGATTTTAAACTAAGTTAACTATATTGCAGGCAAATGAAATGCTATTAAAATACTGTGCTTCCAGTAAATTTTCAACTATAAAGCATATTACTGAATAAAATTTAATTTTTAAATATTACATTTAATACAGAAAAATATGTCCTAAGTATTAAATTCGGAAAAGAATTCACATAGACTAAAATAAAGTCTAGGCTTAAATTTGAAGAGTTAGAATTATGTCTTTAATATCAAATAGTAATATAATTACACTGTAAATATTGTAATCCATTATAATTAAATTCCTTAGGGTATAAAAAGTAGATGTAATTCTCTTTCTGAATCACCTTGAAGTATGGGTGATAATTTATCACACCTTAAGTCCTTATGCAAATATACTCCCATCACATTATTCTTGCCATGGCGCTATAAAAATGAGTGCAAAATATAATTTAATAACAGCATGCAAATAAGTGTAATGCATGTAATGACATTTTAAATCCATTTTACAGGATAACTATTCTTACTCTATTTACTTTAGCAAATCAGGGAGCTACAGACGTATGTTCTCTGTCTGCAATAATTATATAACTTTTGGAAGGAATATGATTGTCGGCTCACCATAAACAAGATGGGAAACCATCAGAGTTGTTCATGAACAATTAAGAGCACAAAAAAACATGGTAATGGAATTTCAAGGAACCTGAGCAATCAATACTTGTTGCATAAAATTATGGTCTAATCAAACTGACTTACCTTTGGTGACCCAGTTGGACTACCACAGGGAGATCGGACTATGCCTTTCTGAATCAGGTCCAGGCGGGGAGGCACTGGTGGCAAGCTTAGATGTGGGATCTGGAGAGCGTCAGGCTGTGGCTTTCTTCTCTGGGCGAGGGGAGAGGATCCTGGTGATGTGACTGGCGAGTTCTGCCTCTCAGTACACTAGATCAATAAAAAAGCAAGATCGTATTGTTCATTCGATAGAGAGTGCATGCCATTCAGGTCTTAAAGAAGAGACCTGGTTTCAAGAAGGTGCCTATCATTATATATTTGTTAAAATAAGTTCCCTTAGTTTACTCTGATTAATAGACGCAAAGAGTTCATACTGCCCCTCAAGAGTAGTATTATGAAAAGAATAGATGGATGGGTTTATCTTACATATTACGAAAAGGGCCTAAGAAAACAAGAACAGTAAAAGTATAAAGAAAATCAAATGCAGAGATTCTTCAAGAAACTCATCCATATTTTATAAGGAAATCAGAAACACAGAATGCAATAATATGCACTGTTCTTGACTATATGATAAAACTGGCTTAGAACTTTTTACATTCAAATTTTGTTTCAAACAAAACATGCATCCAGTGTACAGCTGATTTTCCTGCAAATCAACTGAGTCAGGCAGGGTTTTAAAAAATATTTGTACACATAAAATAAAACAGGTTTAAGTCCATATAGTTTTTTCTTAAGCTTTCACATGGAAAAAAAATCCTCACGTTTAACATTTTTCTTTTACAACAATTAAGTAAATCTTGGAAAGTCTGTACCTCTGCTAAACATAGTAAATTTCTATTCTATTACAAATTGTCAGATAAAATAGCATCAAAAAATCAGTAAAAATGCTTAAATTTGTACCTATGTTACACGTTTGCTAAGAAGAATTTGTTCTCTGTGTGTGTTGTTTTAATATAGAATAACTTGATTGCTATTTCTCTTTAAAAGTCATTGTTAATCAAATAGCCTTACTAAAATAAGCAATATTCTGATCTGACCTACTAGGCAGTTTCCTTTACAAGTCTAAGTTACTAGCTCTTTGAAGATTGAGGGTTAACTTTTAGAATCTACTATATTAATTTTTTATGCTTTGGTATTTATCTGTTTCAGAACACTAGTATTTTTATAAACAAGCTAGTTTAAGCTTGTTCTTAAAAGTCATTAAGATTATGCAGCCTTAACATTACACCCCTTTATAAAAACAGTTAATGTTGTCATCACCTGACAATTTAATTTGAACTCCAGCAACACTGAGAAAGATTTAGCCAGTCCGCCTTTATCTGAGACAGGATAACAGATTTATGTTCACATTCATACCTATTTTGTGTAAGCCTTTTTCTTAATTATCAAAAATTCATACTTTATTCAGGATTTTCTTAGTTTTTACCTAATGTCCTTCTTGTGCTCCAAGATCTCAGTCAGAGTATTATGTCAGCTTCAGTCAACATGTCTCCTTAGTTTTTTCTTGGTTGGCTCTGAGAGTTTCTCAGTTACCCACTGTTTTTGATGACCTTGACAGTTTGCCAGAGAACTGGTCAGACACTTTATAGAATTTCCCTTTATTGGAATTTGTCTGATAATTTTTCAATGATTAGCCTGGGCTTAAAATTTCTGGAAGGAGGATCATGAAAATGAAATGCCTATCAAGAATTTATATTATCAACATGATTCATGGCTGATGTTGACATGAATTCCTGGCCGATGTATTTTTTATCAAGTCTTTTCAACACAGTTTCTTTCTTTTCTCTCCTTTCCTGTAGCATATTCTTTGTAAGCATATTTCTTTGTAAGAAAGTCACGTCACAGCCAACACTTAAAGAGTGGACAGTTGTGGTCTCCTTTGTAAAGACTTCTTAAAAATAAATTTGAGTGGCTGAACAGAAGCCTTTAGACCACCAGCGGTTCTCAACTTGTGGGTCACGACCCCTTTGGGGCTCGAATAACCCTTTCACGGGGGTCACCTAAATACATCCTGCATATCAGATATTTACATTATGATTCATAAAAGTAGCAAAATTACAGTTATAAAATAGCAACGAAAATAATTTATGGTTGGGGGTCACCACAACATGAGGAACTGTATTACAGGGTTGTGGCATTAGGAAGGTTGAGAACCACTGACCTAGATCACACCTGAGACTCGCCTTATATTGTCAATGTTGCTAAACTACAAAGTCTTTGAGTCTCTCAGGTGATGCCAAATAAAAGACTTCAACAAATTTAAACACAAATTCAAAGGAACTTCTTATTTTTAGTAATTTCATGTTTCTTCATATCTCTTAGCTTGTTATAATCTGAAAATTTAATTATTACTAATTGAAGGAGAAACAGCAGAATCTGTATAGTCATAACTGATTTTAGTGCTGCTGGTGATTCTTAACAAAATAATGCTTTTACCCCCAAATTTGTGGGGCCTTAAGAATTGTGAATTTCTAAAGCCAGAGATCCCTAAAAGTCATCACAGGCAAATCACAAAGAATCCGTTTGTAAAACGAATCTGCTGTGAACAGCAGCACTGCAGATCCGGAGATGGATGTCACAGCACACGTAGTTTTCCAACACTCCCATAAACTGCCTTCTCTGAGAACTAGCAAAATTGTTATCTGCCAAGAATTCTTTGACTTTTTTCTAAAAGGGAAAATCAAGGAGCAAAGCTATTTGCAGTTTTAGCCCAAATGACTTTTTTACATCTCTGTACAAAGAACGTTTATCACTTCATTTGTGCAGCTACCTGCAGACACATGTTTCAACAGGAGTCACACACATTACAAACACTGCTAACAAAACCTACGGTCCTCACTGCTTTTCTTCTGAAAATATTTTCCTGGTTCCCTCATTACCTGCAACAAGACACAAAATTCTGACAGAGCCAAAAAAGCCCATCATTATCATTTAAACTTAACTTTCACCTTAGAGTGCATTAATTACTAACTAAATTTTAAGCAGTTCCTAAATTCCTAGCATGTTTAAATAAGGGGGTGGATTTTATTTAAAAAGGATGAAGGGCTTGTTAGATACTGAAAGGGTACAGTGAAAATCCTGAGAATAGACAATGGAACCAATGTGTGTTGTGAAGTAAAAATAACCTTGAACTTTACATACTTCCAGACAGGGAGACTCTCTGCAGCCCCGTGAATGTAACTGGAAGCAGACCTTGCTTAGCACAATTCATATTGTGTTCTGAAGGTGATTATGTACTGTCCTCCTGCAGAATTAATTCATTTTGAAGCATTACACTATCACTAAGCAGTTTAGTTAGAAGGTTTTGTGTAGGGTGTGTGAAAAAACAAAACACATTTTATCGTAATTGAATGCATGGACTAACTTCCTCATAATTCACTTATTTACCTCACTTCTAAAGCACTGTAAAATTCCATGCACTATTCTCTGCTGAACCTTTTGCTATTTATATGACCAATTCTGCAATCAGGGTACTGAACCTTACATTAACTTCCATTGCTGGTAAAATTCAAACACTAACTATGAAAAATTTTAGCAGACAGGCCAAGAGTGGTGGCTCACACGTATAATTCTAACACTCTGGAAGGCTGAGGTGAATAGATTGCTAGAGTTCAAGAGTTCAAGACCAGCCTGAGCAAGAGCAAGACTCCCTCTCTA
>CAUYQV010163692.1:0-17656 GCA_963574575.1 Galagoides demidoff | reverse complement strand
CCCCCCCCCCCCCCCCCCCCCCCCCCCCCCCCCCCCCCCCCCCCCCCCCCCCCCCCCCCCCCCCCCCCCCCCCCCCCCCCCCAAGACAAAATAACGTCAAATGCCTGATGAAATACTTAGCAACTGAGAGATTTCTGGGGTGCAGGCAGTTAAGCAGATAGACGAATTTGAAAAGGAGAAACAATATTTGGAATCAGAAGGTAAGGACACCAACAGAGGCAATTGGTATGTTAGCTTCAGCATTTCCTTACTCCATAAATCACAAATCCTGAATTCACCACTGCCCACCATTTACCACCTGAGTCTGGGCTGACCTATCTCTTACACAAACTTGAGTCATACAGAATTCTCTTTAACTGGAGTTGGGTTCCTGAGATGCTGTTGGTGGCCCACCCAGACCCTCTGTACAGCAGGCGTGCCATCCCCCAGCAACCGCGGGCAGTGGCTGCTAATAGCCCCCTGTCACCTGCTTCCTCTACGAACTGTCCTCAGTACCCAGGGAAACAACAGGGACAGAACATCCTCCCCTTGGCACTATCCTCAAGCTAGTGTGTAATCGATGCAGGGACACAAAAGGCCAGTACCCTTGTCTTGAGGTGAGCTAAGTCTGTGGGGCCAGGGATGCTCCCTGATTTCTCGTGGAGCAGGCTGGGTGAGGCTACACGTCAGTTACACCGGCCCTTCCCAGGACCTCTACCCTGGCAGTACTTCACTCTCCTCCATTCTTTACCATCATGTTGTTTGTTTGTTTGTTTTTCCTGAGCCCTCTCTCACTTGCACGAATATCTCTTTTTCAGGCTTTGCTTCTGGGAAATCTGATATGAGATAGACTGATTTTTCATTTGTTTTTTCTGAGCCCTCTCTTGGTCACACAAGTATTTCTTTTTCAAGCTTTGCTTTGGGGAAATCTTATATGAGATAGACTGATTTTTCACATTTAGTACCAAGCAGCACAAGTAAATATAGTTATTTAACTTAGGATAATGAAATTGGATGTGCCAAAATTGTATGTTTAATTTCATTCTAGAGAGAAGGAATTTTATATTGTTAAAAGGAGTGAATTTTACATTAAAAAGGGAAAAGAGGGCACACTTTAATTTCTGACTTTGTAGAGACTGAATATTATGTTTCTTACTGGTTCTGTTTGGAAAATGTTTGAGAAACTCTGAAAATACTAAATTACAAAAAAAAAAACAGAGAAAATTAACATAGGGACAGAAATGACACTTTTTTGAAAAAAATAACATAGAACTAAAAATTCTTATTGACGACTTTGACTTTTTATTGAGTACATCACATTAGTAGATTCTTAGAATATTGCAGTGGTCTGTTATTTTCTACATGTTGTGGCTAAAAACATTTGGTCTCAGATGATTTAAGAAACTCGCTGGGATTGCATGTGAAAACCCCACACTGTACCCCAGAAGTGTATTAATGTACATAGTTACCATTCAATTAAAAAAAAAAAAAGAAAGAAAGAAACTCACTGGAGGTCATGTAACTAGTTAGTCATGATTGAGCCAAGCCCTTTGTATTCTGCCCTCCACCAGCACACAGATTTCAAAACGTGTGCCAAGGAGCCTAATTGGGCAAAATGCTTATCTTGGGGGAGCGAGGGAGTAAAAAAAGAGAAAGGGACAAGGGAAAGTTTCAGGAATTTAAGTAAATTTGCAAAATAGTATATAGTATTCGTCTGTTAGGGGACATTTCTCCCTGGATAGCTCACACTTCTTTACAGTCTGAGTCCTCTGAACAAAAGTACTCATAGTCAATCGAAGAAAGGTTTTATGAGGGGACATTCCAGCATAGTGTGTTAAAGAAGGTTTTCTCCACGAGACAGGTGAAGTTTTAGTAGGAGTCCTACTCTGTGACTGGGGGTTTCCTAAGCCCAGGGTTCTCAGCTGTGACTCAGACCCTCCTGTGTGCAGTAACCCCTGGTCCTCTCTGCACCACTCCAGGGGACTTGCGGGATAGGGAACTGATGAAAGCATGGATCCCAAGCTGCCTGCCTATCATGAAAATAGTAAACCATCTAAACCCATTTGAACTCACCAGCTCCTTCCCAACCACATCTGCACAGTGTGAAATCCAGCCCAGTTCCTTCCCACTGCACTACTGCTTAGGAACTGCTCGCCCACTCGACACCCCTCCCAGGAATGCTGAGACTCAATTTAAGGATTCTAAGACGACTTCTAATAAGGAAACATGTTTATTTTCTATTTACCTAATGTACCTTCTTTTCCTCTCCTGCAGCCCCACAGAGAGAGAAAGGCAGGCAGCAGAGCTGCTGTGCGGTCTCTGTAATAATCCTGTGTGCGCTGCTGCTTTCTCTGTTTCCTTTGAAGACTGATTCTCCCCTTTCCAGGCACAAACAGAAGAAATTCATGAGGCAGATGCTCCGCCTCCTCTGAGTCACTGCTGTTATTTGCTTTTCCTATTGCCCGCACCTTCCTAGCTTTAATTACACGGCTTGGCACATTCTTGAAGTAAAGATAAATTCATAACAGAGGTTTTCTTCTCTTAAACAGCAGCTCAGGAGGAAGCCTTAAACATTAGATCAAGAATCCACTTGGATGTCTCTGCTTCTTATACATCTTTTCTTTTGCTTACTCTAATTGCTATGCAGTACTACCCAACTTCTAAAAGGGAGTCTGACTTTCTTCTCTTTCCTGTTGCATTTCTGGGTATAACGGTATAAACAACCAAGAAGCTGAAATAATGTGATGTGAACTCTTCTAAAAGCCGGTCTGAGAATTCTGCAAGAGGAACTACCGAGTAATAAAAAGGAACTCAGCTGGAAATATGCATTGAAAAAATAAATTGGAAGATGGCTTTAAATGCTTTTGAGTGGTCCCAAGGAATATAAAAGGAAGTAGGATACAGAAAATGATAAACAAAACTTTCAAGACTGACTCAATAAGTAGCTCTTAAAATAGCTATGAGTTTCCCTCTGAACCCCCACCGGGCTGCCAATAACCAGACAGACAAATCGAACTATTAGATGCTGTGAGGCAGCATCGGAACAGAACCGTCCTGAATGGAGCCGTAACAGGGCATCGGAATAAAATAGTGCCCAGTTCAAGATAATCATTTCTGACCTGGGCAAAATAGTGAACAAATTCTGTGAAATGTCTTCCTTTCCTGAGCATCTACAGTATGTCGATCTGATGGGTCCTGGTGATACCGAGATGACAGACACAGCCTTTTCCAAAATGTGGAGAAGGGAACAGAGTAAACTCACTGAAATGCGGCCTGATAACGACTCTGACAGCGATGCACGTGTGTCCCTGGAGATGCGGGAAAGACATTTCACTCAGATAAGGGTGACTGGTCCTTATGTGAATTTTTCTAGATAAGCAGAAATTTTCCAGGTGAAAAGGAAAAAAATCCGCAAATAGAAACTCTGGGTAGCAGTGTATTCAAGGGCATCGGGCCGTGAAAGGGCTGGTGCTTTGGGAGATACCGCAGGGCAGGCTGGCCCGAGTGCTGGAAAGGCATGAGGACAGACTGTGAAGCAGATCTGGGGCTAGAAGTGGCAAAATCATGGAAGGGCTTTTGTGTCCCACTAAGGACTTGGATGTCATGCTGAGAGTTAAGAAGAAACCACTGACGCGATTGACAGTCAGGTCTCACCCTGCCTTGTTCTTCTTATGGATTTCATGGGCACTAACACCGCTTAGCAGAATGGCCAGTTCAGAATTTATAGATCAAAGTTTGCATTGCTGATAAAATTAATTCAAAGTTGGCTATATATACATATATATATATATATATGAGTTTACAAATTTAAAAAGTAATTTTTACATTTTCCAAAGATTTTCTAAAAGGCAGTGAAAGAAGAGGGCATGGTTGATTATCTACATTAATAAGTTCCAGTCAGAAAAACTTTGGGAGGGTGCATAAAGACTCCCTAAACCAAAGACAGGATCAGATTTAATTAGAACACTTATAATGCCACAGATCCCAGCGGCAATGGGAAGGAGAAAACAAAAATTGGCAGCAGAGACTTATGAATTTGCCATATATGGCCTCTGGCTTTACACAAACCAATGAATTCTACCTGAAACTGAGTACAGCAGTCTTAGACACCCCTTCCTTCATCTTCCATTTCCTATAGATTGCTCTTTCACGGGATCTCGTCCTTGTCAGCCTCTCTGATAAGATCCTGGATTCTGGCTACTATTTGATTCCAGAGAACTTTTTTCCTTTGTTTGTCTCCACAGACCTGGCTCTTTTGCAGAGAGAAATTTTTAACTTTGGGACGCTGCAGAGAGCCCATCAATGAATACTAAACTGTGCTGCGGGAGGATCAAAGGCTCACTTTCTTTATGAAACTACTGTTGGCAAATGCTGCTTAAATAGTTACGTGGATGCCTTCAACTGTGTTACTACGTGAACATCAAGAAATGGGAGGGTCATTCATTTAATCTAAAAAGCTGCATAATTGTATATTATTTATCCTGCAGCACTTGACATGTCTGAGTGTGTTTTTCATTTCCTTGCAATTGCCAGCCTCTTAAATTGCTATTTTTTCTATCATGTTTCTATACATTCAGACGTCTTTGTAGCTGAGATATTCTTTAAAAAAAAAAGAGAGAGAGAAAGAAAGAGAGAGAACAAAGGAAAGAAAACAATTTTGAAGTTGTGATCACAAATTTACAAATTTACTGGCATTAAGATTTATCCATACAATTAAAAAACTTAACATTTATGCCTAGAGAAGCATTAGAATTCTTTTAGACTTTTCGTAACCCCAAATTTCCTCAAGTCTCTACCATTGCTACGTATCAGTACATAGTGGTTTTTATTTTATGATGAAAATGTTTATTTAATTTATTATATTTATTCCCACGAAAGCCAATAGTGCAAGGTTACATATAGGAGGGATTTTCAGAAAGTATCAGCCATTGTTAATACTAGTTTTAATATTAGAGGTCTGCTACTTTCCATATAGTCCGTGTGTATGTGTGTGTGTGTGTATGTGTAGACCCTCTCTATCTTGACCACCTAAGTGACTGTTAACAAACTGGTAAACACACAGAAGTGGTCACCATAAGGAACTAGGTCTACTGCACTGACACGTACATGTGGTGCATGTCTGGTCTATGCAAGTTAGGTCAACATAAGGAGACGGTCAATGTGAGGCGGTGGGAGGTGTTCAACTCTGGAGGTTATACTGTATTTAAAAAGAAAATGAGTTGATAGCACTTTTTCTGATTTGGAAGGCATTGTTGCTCTGTATAAATGTTGATAATGCTAAGCAAGAAAGTCAGTTAAATAAACCACCAAGTAGATTAAATAGGGAAGTATTTCCATGTTGCAACTATTAATGTGATAATTTTGTTTAAATTTAAATTCTCAACTTATTAATGTAATTCTAGAGAAGAAAAGACTTCATTTATACTATATTAGAAGAAAAAAAATCCTATTTGCTGTGACCTTCAAAGGTTACAATATAACAAATACACTATCTACACTACACTGAAATGGTAGCATTCTAGCTTTTGAACAAACATAGTTTTGAATAATTTGTCTATATTGGGTTGGTCGTTTCAATCAGGAATCACCAACTCTATATATATTCAAAAGGTTAGTGGCTTGTAACATGGCACATTTTTTTCCTTTTCTTTTCTTTTCTTTTTGTTTTCCTTCTGATTTTTATTGTTTCAGAAAAAGCTAACCTCTGGCCATCATCAACTTTTAAAAATTGTACTTTATACATTTGGTCTATTTTTACCATACCTTACCAATTTAGTGTTGTGGTAGTAAAATTAAGTGTCTGTGTGTGCTGGGGAATGTGTATTAAAATTTTGATGTTAAAAATACCATTGAGTCACTCAATGTTTTTTTTCTTTTTTTTTTGAGACAGAGTCTTACTATGTTGCCCTGGGTAGAGTGCTTGATATCACAGCTCACAGCAACATCCAACTCTTGGGCGTAAGCGATTCTCTTGTCTCAGCCTCCCAAGTAGCTGGGACTAGAGATGCCTGCCACAATGCCTGGCTATTTTTTTGTTGCAGTTGTCATTGCTGTTTAGCTGGCCCAGGCCGGGCTTGAACCGACTGAGCTACAAGCACTGAGTCGAGTCACTCAATTTTTTGAAGAAAAATTTTCTGAGTAAAGTTTGTCAGAATATGATCCTGATACACCCACAAAACGTTATGAATTGAGTCATTTATCAGCAAGTTAATTTACTCTTTTGTTCACTCATTAATTAGATGAGCATTATGTGAACAACGAAGCACTACTAAGGGGCAGCCATAACAAACAAGAGAAATGGGTCCAAGAAGTGTGCTTTGGGCCTGTGGCATAAGAAAAGCTAACAGAGATGTCCCCCACTATGGTAAAAAATCCTCAGATCCATTTCAGCAGACATACAGTATTATTTTGTTGCTTTTCTAATATTTTATGATCTAAAGAGAATGTTCCATGGTTTAAACATATTCACAACAATAATTAAGCTAAACTAAATATAATAATAAATTAAATGTTAACCATTTTAGAAATTCCAGTTTACTTTGGAGTATTTATTGCTATAGATGCGAATATCGGGAAACTAACCTGGGATCCTGACTTAAAAGTTAGAGTTAAAACTGAGTTGTGTGTATTTGCTTTGGTCCCTTAAAGAGGGATAGAATAGTGTAAGGTCATTAGTAACTTTGGGCTTCCAGCATGACCACTCAAAAATCCAAATTGGAGGAAATCTCCATTTTTACCTTTCAGGAGTCATATAGATTAAATTTAACACATGTGAGCTATAATAAAAATCATGTAACATATAAACCACCCTGAGGGTCTGAAGAAAGAACTTATCTAGACTCTCAGGGACTTAAGAAATTAAAATTATTACACACAAAATAGAAAATAATGCATACGGAATAGTGAAAGAAAAGCTAAAACCCAAAAATGAGCATGAAATAAGAAATTATTATAAGTTAATTAAATGGACTTGGAAAAAGACTCAAATGAAACACTCAGAAATCATTGTTAGTGAAATTAAAAGGTCTATGAGTTAATATATGCTAAAAAAAAAGCTAAAATAAAAAATAATCATAATACCATTAGCTTGCAAGAATTCAAAAAAACTAAATTTCTTATACATTTCTGGTGGTAATTTATAAAAGGATGGTAAATTGTCCATCATTTTCTTATAAAATTAAATATATGATTACTATTTAATCCTATAATGATTGTATTGCACTGCTATCCCACAGAAATAAATACTTATATTCACATAAAAGCTTGTATATTAACATTCATAGCAGTTTTTTTACAAGAAACAGTTCATATATCCTCCAGTGGATAAATGGTTGAACAAGTCCTAATACATTCATGAAAAGGAGCACTGCTTGGCAGTACACAGGAGCAATTTGCCTATTGTTGATACATGCGATGACCAGAACAGACTGCTAGAGGTGTAGTGTAGTGAGGTCAATCTGAAAATGTTACAACTGTATAAATACATTTTTATACCATTATGGAAATAATAATAATTTTTTTTAAACCATAATGATGGAGAACAAATTAATAGTTGCTACGGGAGGAGATAGGGGTAAGATTTAAATATAAATGAAGGTCTTTCCTGATGATGGAAAACTTCTTTCTCCTGATTGTGGTGGTGTAACATGAATCTGTATGTAGAATAAAATTGCACTGCACAACACACACATACACACACACACGCAGAGACAAATGGATTCTTTTAAAATGGTGTAAACTGAAAAATGTCAGTAGTCTATTTAATAGTGTACAAATATCAGCTTCCTGGATTTGATATTGTACTACAATTATATAGGATGTCACCACTGGGGGAAACTACTGACAGTTTATGGGACTTAATGTATGTTTATTGCAATTTCCCATGGGTCTAAAACTATATCAATTTTTTAGAAGCCAATATAATTTTTTCAAAAAAATCTCTCTGTGATATATCAAAACCATATTTAGACAGCCTGTACTCAGGAAGGAGAAAAACAACTAAAAAAAAAAAAAGAGTTTGCAAACTGAAAGACTCAAAGATAGATTTGAAATAATCAAAAAAAGAAGATCATGTGAAAGTGATGTTAAGAGACATGAAGGATGGGATTAGATCTAACATAGTGTTACCTGAATTTTGCTCATCAGTGGTCCTTGATCTTGGGGATTTGAAGAATGAACTCACAGACCACAGATCAGTGGCAAGACAGGACTTTATTTAGAAATTAGAAAGGAATACAGAAGAAGAAAAAGGCACTAGAGCTTCTGGAAGGGAAAAAGAACTAGCTGAGGTGTCTTTACAAGGGCTTTTTATCTGGGGTATTAGGTCTTGAGAATTTACACCTGGCCAGGACTTGGCAAATAGAAACATGTTTTCATTGTTAATAAGTGTTATTGACAACGGAATGAATGCAGTCCCTCCAGCTCAGGGCAAAAGATCAGGATGTTCTCTTCAACTTGCCTAAGCCTAGGAAAACTGGGGTTCCCCGTCCAGTCTTGAATGGGGCAACTCTCTATCAATATGCCTAATAGCTGTCCCAGCAAAGTGAGTAGGAAAAATGTAGGGGATGCAACTTTTAAAAAATAATAAAAATTTATGGTTGTTACTGAAAGTTCAGCAACTGTCCCTGAGGAGGAATAAGAAGAATGAGGACAAATGGCTTGAGGAAAAGAAAAGGGAAGTTTATTAATTTGCTGACCAATGAGACTCTCATATCAAAGTACCAATTTTCCTAACTATAAGCAGCAGTACAGAGTTTTCAAAGAGTGTTTTCAGCTGTAGCTTCAGCCTATAGTTGATGGTTCTGATCCCTCCCACCTCTAGCCATATCCAGAGGTACAAAGAACAAAGGACATTCCTCTGCCCTCCCAACCCCTGGCCTGAGGCAGTGGTGCAGGTTTTAATTCTCCAGAAGAGTAGAGGAGGTTTTCAAGAGACAGCTCATAACATATTTTTACCCTTTTTCAGGCATTTCCTCTGTTAAGTGGTAGGTTCAAAAAAAAAAAACAAAGAAGGTGAATGATACGAGTCACCAGATAGGTATGACTAAAGAATGCCCCTGATGTAGGCATGTTGTAGAAAAAGAGTACAACCCCAAAAGAAAGATGTTAAAAGCATTCAGAGAAAAGGGAGCTCATTTAAAGAGCAAAAAGATTTAGACCAGTGGTTCTTAAAGGAAGTTGCACTTTATAATTACCTAAGGTTGCTTTAAATATTAGATATCATACCTCAATTAAATTATCATCTCTGAGAATAGGTCTGAGAATATCTTTAAATACCCACCATGTGATTCTGATGGTTGAGAACTACACTATTACCTTAGCTTGAAAGTAGGCTTATCTAATATAAACAGGTAAACCAAAGCTTTTGTTGAAATCACAAGAGGGTTTCAGCCTGGGTGCAGAAAGTCACTGCACAAATGTTCCTGGATGAAGAGGGTCTGGCCTGGAGTCAGTCAGGCTGGGCTAACACATCACAGCTGCTCTTCAGTTCAAGTCCTACGTTACCTTCACTTCATGTCTTCCATCTTGTTTAGTAAATTCAGCTTTAACCTAAAAATGTATATCTTAAGTAGTTTAGGGCAAATGATTCAGAAGATTAACTATTTTAAAAAATATTTTACTTTAATTTAAAAGTATATAAATATTCATTCATTTAATGGAAGCAAAATCAGAAAGTTGTTTAGGAAAAGAAACATAGCTTTAAAACATACTCTTTTTATTATTAAATCATAGCTGTGTACATTAATGTAATTATGGGGTATAATATGCTGGTTTTATATAAAATTTGAAATACTTTCATCAAACTTGTTAACATAGCCTTCACTATATTTTCTTAGTTATTGTGTTAAGACATTTATATTCTACACTTAGTAGATTTAACATGTACCCTTGAAAAATGCACCATAGGTATGGTCCCACGAATTACCCTCCCTCCACCCATCCTCCATCTTCTCTGCCTTCCCCCTCCTCTTTCCCCTTCATCTTGGGCTATAGTTGGATTATAGCATTCATATAGAAATGTGGGTGCTTATAAATTGGTTTCATAGTAGGGGTGAGTACATTGGATACTTTTCTTCCATTCTTAAGATATTTTGCTAAGAAGAATATGTTCCAGCTCCGTCCATGTAAATATAAAAAAGGTAAAGTCTCCATCTTTTTCAAGGCTGCATAATATTCTATGGTGTATATATACCACAGAAGATTAACTTTTGTTTTAGAGATGTTGTTTTGGGCATGTGTTATGCACTATATGCACTCTCAAAAAGATTAATTAATGAGATAATACTGATTGCCAAGGAAATAAAAAATGTTTTAATATGACAAATATCTTATTGGGACAATGGAGAAGCTAACTTTAATTCATCTCTCCCACTGAGGGAGGCCATTAGCCATGGAAGGAAGGGATCTGCCTATGGCAGGTCATGGTGTAACTAACAAGGGCTACATGCACTGGGAGCAGGTTGTGGGGGATTGTGAATCTTGACATCATGAAGTCTGCCTGGGGCCTTCAGAATCTCAGCTTCCTTGTCTTATATAAAATCCACCATTTGAGGAAAACAATTCTAAAAGTCCAGTAGGTAGTTAAGGGAGAGCATTATAAAAAAAATATATAGAAGTCATTGAAATTTGTTCATAGAGCCAGTTACAAAACCAGTGGAATACAATCTTCAAAGTTCTCAAAAAAAGAAAAAGAAAAAAGAAAATCAATCTAGAATTATATACCGAGAAAAGTGAGGTTGAAATAAAGAACTTTTTTTTGGATAGGCAAAAATGGAAGCTTTTTAACCAAAGAAAACTTGTATAAAAGGAATTTCTAAAGGCTATATTACAAAAGAAGAAAAATGATTACAAAATGCTTGATAGTTAAATAAGCATAGAGAGTAGAGAAATTGCAAAGTAGTTTAACATGCATTACCCTTAAAAATAAAAGATCACAAAAATAATATGAATCTCTGTGTGAGCCTGAAAATGGGTATATGCTCAATGATATTTTGTATAAGTCAGAAGGGACTGATCAGTGTGAAGATGTCTTAAAGTACTCATTGTGTAGATTTGAAGGTAGAAAATTTGGATCTCTGAAGTCAGAGAAGTATACCTATTGATTGACTTTAGACATTAATAAGTTTTCAGGGTGAATTCTCAGGGTTACCCACTGTTTTATTCTACTCAGGCTGCCATAATAAAATATCCGAGGTTGGGTGACTTAAACAACAGAAATTTACTTTCTCACAGTTCTTGAGGCTGAAAGTCTGAAATAAGGAAGCCAGCATGGTGGCTTTCTGGGAAGAAATCTCTTCCTGGCTTGCAGATGGCTGCCTTCTCACTGTATTCCTATGGCCTCTTTGTGCATCTACAGAAAGAGACCAAGCAAGTTTTCTGGTGGCAGTTCTGAAAAGGGCACTAATCTCATGGGAGCAGGACCCCACCACCATGATCACATCAGAATGTAATTACCCTCCAAGGGCCACTTTTTCATAAATTACATCACATGGGAGTTTAGACCTTTAACATAGGAATTTGGGGATGGGGGAAACACAAACATTCAGGCTATAATACCCACTAAAAGAATAGAAATAAGGGGGAAATGTCTGATTTATCCAATAAAGATAAAATAGGAAATGCAAAGCAGTGAAAAAGTACAAAATAAAGGTTTAAATTAATGGTATCATTTTTCCTTGATCATATAAGCTGTCTTGAGAAGGCATATTCTAATAACCAATTAAATAAATGTATTGCCTAAATGAGTGACAGAGATGAGAAATTGATTATGCTTCTGTGGAATAAAGAGAATAGGATGAACAAGCATGATCTCCTAGAAAAGATGGCTTTGGGGCTAGGGCTTGAAGAATGGGTTGAATTTGAATAGCATGGGAAGAATATGGAAAACAATATGGAGAATTTCCAGAGCAGATCACTGGCATCTGATGAAGAGACCTGTATTAGTTTATTATTTTCGTACCAAATCACAACAAACTTGGTAGCTTAAACAACACAAACATACTATCTTATCATTTCAGAGGGCAGGAGTTCAGTGTGCATCTTGCTGGACTAACATCAAACTATTAGCAGGGCTGTGTGTTTTTCTGAAGGCTGTATGGGAGAATTTTTTTTCTGCTGATTAGGGTTATTGGCAGAATTCAATTCTTTGTAGTTATAGTACTCAAACCTTAGCTGTAACAGGAGATTCATTCCTACCTTCAAGGGCAGTGTTTTTCAACCTTTTACTATCTTGAACTTATAGTTGACTTCTACAGCACACTTAAATTAGGTTGATCAAAAAAAAAAAAATATATATATATATACTTACTGTGTTTTGAACTTCTTTCAAAAATAATTTAATTAATGATCTTTTAACAATTTTCAAGACACATCTAAGATCTTTTCATGGCACACAGTGTGCTGTGGCACTGCGGGTAAAAATCACTATGCTAGAGGCTGTTGCATTAGTTTGCTACTGACCCCTCCCTCCAACAGGAAAGCCAGTGGTTTGAGTTTTTTCAATTCACATTTCCCTGAAAGTTTCATGAAAGGTTCTTTGATTTTATGGGTCCACATGATTAGATTATATTCTCTTGTATCTTTTAGGATGCTCTCCCCATCTCAAGGTTCTTAGCCTTAATTACATCTGCAAAATCCCTTTTGCACTGCAAGGTAACATTCACATTTTTCAGGCACTAGGGTGTGTAACTCTTTGGTGGTTATTATTACATTTACCACAGGGCCATCTGGCAGAAACTGAGGGTTCAATTTAAAGCATGTAGTATAATACAAGTCTACCTGGGATCTGTCTTAAAGGACTCCAAAATGAGCAGGATTAAGATACATTTTAATATTTGATAAGATATCAAACATTCTGTATTTTTATAGTCAGATGAAGTTTTTGTCGGATCCTGGTAGGGGAGCAGCTATGAGGTTGTGATGGAAGTCACATTTCAGATTCTACATAGCATTTTAAGCCCCTATAGGAGTTTACATTTATTCTGAAGGACAATGGGGAGCTTCTGGCATACTTTTATACATTAGGAGCAAGACCACATTAAGAATCACATGTTAAGACATTTTTCTGTCACTTAGAAGATAGACTGAGAACTAAAATCTAGTGGTTCAAACTTCCTAATGCTGTGGCCCTTTAATACAGTTCCTGTAAGTTGTGACCCACAAGTTGAGAACCGCTGAAGACAATGGAATTAAGAAATCTACTTTGAAGACTTAAATTAGAGTAGATTAAATGAATGTGGAGACCACCAGAAGCACCACAGTAGTCTGGCAGAGTGAAACCCAGGCCAGAATCAGAGCACTTGGTTGTAGCTATGGTTGTTTTGCAATAGGGGGCTGCTTGTTAAACATTCAGGAAATCTGTGAGCTGGAGGTTAAACTGTTGGCAGCTTGATGACACCTATGGTGGGGGGATGTTTATACCAGGAACTCAGCAAATGCTCTCCTGGTTACCTTCAGAGCCAGAGGTCCAGAATTTAAGTGGTGGCACGATATTGAAAATCCTCTAAATCTCTCAGTTTTGATGCAGGGAAGCCAGTGTAAGTTTCACTCACTTCATAAGATTGTTTTAAAGTCCAAGAAGAAAATTAGTTAGTATACATGAGGAAACAAGGCTAGAACTTTGTCAGAGATATGTAGCATCACAGTTGGGGTCCTGTGAATAGAACCTTAGACAAATTTCACATCATTCACAATTTTCAGTAGCTCAAATGTGTTCTCATTACTAGAATATGACTTATTTGGATTATTGTAAATAGAAATATACATGCCTAGGTAAAGAAACATGTGTTCCTCATATGCAAATATATTCATACTATAAATATTCACACACAGAGAAAGTTCAGGAGACTTACAAACTTCTTTTTGATCCTCTTTGATCAAGTATGTATTCACTTAAGAGATGGGTGTCTTTCAAGTTTATATTTAATTAAGATATGGAGGCCTACAACCTTAGCAGTCTGGGAGGCCAAGAGGGGAGGATCACTTGATACCAGGAGTTTGAGCAAGAGCAAGACCACATCTCTACTAAGAATAGAAAAATTAGCCCAATGTCATTGGGTGTAGCTGTAGCCCCATCTGTTCAGAGAGCTGAGGCGGAAGATCACTTGAGCACAAGTGTTTGAGGTACAGTGAGCTATGATGACACCACTATACTCAAGAAAAAAAACACAGAGAGATTAGAAAAAGGAGGTATGTGGAGATGCAAATGTCAGTGTTATCCTCATGAATGATTGGCAAATGAAGTTTTGGCTCTCTAACCAAAAGTGTTCAGCTCACTCCACCCCTGAAATAAACCAACAACCACTCAATCTCAATTTTGGGCCTTACTCAAAAATGGCAGTCACCTCATCATAAGTCAAGTCTTCCCCTGTGTGCAGAGCAGATGGTTCTAAAGGACACCATTGTTTGTTATCTAGCTGGTTCTAAAAGACAAAGAAAAATATATGATATCATACCAAAATGTTCATGCAACTTTCCTTCCTTTAAAATCAGCTATTATAAACAAAGCATTCCTCCCTCCCTGGGGAAGAGTGAGCCAGGGAGAAGAGAGAGGCAGGGCTTTGACTCCAGCAGTGGTTCAGTGCTGGCTAAGAGGCCCTCATCCCTTAGGTAGATCCTAGTAATAAGGAAAAGGGGAATTTACATCATGGAAGGGAACAAAACCCATTAATACTATTGTATTGTTAATTTAGTTTTAGTTTTTGGGAATGTCATTAATTTTTATATAAGTATAGGAATCTACACACATGCTAGTAGTAATAATTCAACTATATGAAAACCTAAGAAATGGAGGCAACCAGGCAATGTAATAGGAGAGTGAATTGATCCCAACTTTTGCAAAATAAAAATAATACTGTATTGCAAAACCAAAAATGTGCTTTCTGCTAATTTAGTTATCTCACTTATAGAAGCTTAAATATATTTAACAGAAAACATTAAAGGAGGACATAACACAAGGACTACAAAAGATAAAAAATCTTTGACGTAAAGCAAGGTGTTGCCCTTGTAGAGCAAGGCCATTCTTCGGCTCTGAATTTATTTTATAATGTGGGTCTCACCATAGAATTTTTGCTGTTTTTCTTTCAACTATAGGTCACTTCTCTACAAAGAATAATCAAGATTTCCAGGAACTACTTACATATTCAGAAATTCTGAATAAAGAGTTCTGTCTTGGCCACGTCTCCTGGAGAGCCTTTAGCAAGAAATAGGTGGCTATAAAATCGAATGAAAAAAAAATGACTTCAATGACCAAATACGTTTTAGTGTTGGACAGAATAAAGAACTTTGGATATGAATGTTATATTGAATTTATGTAGTAGCCTAAACACTAAACACTTGCCCACTATGTTGTGATTATGACCAGTAAGTGTCATTCTTCAGAGCTAATTCATATATTATATTGAGGAAAAAACATCCTGTCAGCATTAATAATGGAGGAAAATTAAACCCTGGAACTTTTGCCAGAGATTTTGCTCCTTCCATTTTATGTGTTAACCAAGAGGAAGCTGACAACTTGCTACATCCTGAAATCCTTTCAGTTAAGATTTTGGTCACATAGAACATCAGTGATCAGCCCAACTGCAGAAGTATACAGTGTAGCCAATTCATGCCAGTGAATAGAAAACACCTCAGAGATCCTTCCTCACTGACGTTGTTCTCATAGCAAAGTCACCTGAATACCCCCACTGTTTGCCTATCAGAGTTATCATCACCCCTTACCTAAGTGTCTATCCTTGGAAGAAAAAAAGATTCAACTAAGCAAAGATAGTGTGTGGCTGCTTCTTCAAAGAAGGCAACAGATTTTGTGAAGGCAAAGTTTGGATACCAAAAAGAACAATAATTATTTCTAAATGGATCTCCTTCTATCTTTAGTGGTAGCATCCATCTGTCAACTGAGTAAAGGAGCCTGCATCCTAGGAGGGAGGACACTTATTCTCTAACACCACTTAAACCTCTGAGTTGAATGGGAAAGGAGAGCATATGGTTTTTAATACTAAAAACACTTCCCAAAATTGCATGTTTTCATAGTCACCCGTAATCTTAATCCAATTTAAAGCTAACAAATATTAGACATTTCCAACTTAAAGAAAAAAAAAATCAAAGTCCCATAGTCTGAACACATGGTAAACACTCAACAAATGCCTGTGATCTTTCCAAGGCAGCATGTTAATTTTTGTAACATCCTTCACTCTCAGACAGTACAGTAGGATCAATAAGAAGTATTAGTTAAGATTGAATGAATTTTCTCCCCTTTGGGTCTAATAATTTCTCCTGGCAGCATTTTTTTTTTTTTTTTTTTTGCAGTTTTTGGCCAGGGCTGGATTTGAAACTGCCACCTCTTGTATATGGGGCCAGTACCCTACTCATTTAGTCACAGGCGCCACCCTCTCCCGGGAGCATTTTTCTCCCCAATTCCCACATTAGATCAAGATTACTCTAATGTTCTTTACAGAGATGTAGAAGATCTTTTAAAGCTGAGATGCATAAAGATATTTTTTCATAGTATATAACTCCAAATATTTGGCTCTTTTATTTTGTTTTATTCAAAAAACAAAACGAAGTATGTTGATTGAGTCTTACCAGACAAAGAGAAGAATGCTTGCATCTTGGATGGTAATTAAGTATGTCATCCTCATTTACAGTATGGGAAGATTCTCCTAATTTTCCATATTTCGTGTATGTTGCTTAATTTTTTGCCTCATATTGTCTTTTTAGCTAAAGCAAACATAAACGTATTGATTCAATTTCCTTTTGAGAAGCAGGGTCAATCAGAGCCTGGGAACTATCTCCTAATGGCTAACTAGTTATTGCTTTTCTTAATGCTTTCTTAAAACACACATTGAGCGAGGTGCTAAGATTCTGGAACCAGATGAAGCTGACCCAGTGATCTTTCCACTTATGTTCCAATGTGCCAACATTAGCTGGATATGAACAGATACTTAAGTGAAAAAATTTCAGCAACATCTTCCCTAAAGTATCATCCTTCTTAGCCTGTAATAATTTATGAGATTTCTGATATCAAAACCTGACTCAGAGTGGGTAAAGTGCTTAAACTCTCAAAAATTCCATTTTCTCATCTAAAAAATGAAAATAACAAAACCTACCTTGCAAGATCTAGTAATGATTAAATTAGAACAAGTGGCTGAACACAGTATTCTTTCTTTTATATGACATTGCTGGAAAGGCAATACCTCAGGCGCAAACCTGATCAATATTTGTCAGTGACTGGCAACAGAGACAGAAGACTGACTAGAGAGGATAACAGGGTAAATTTGTCCTGGGAGGATATTTATCTATTGTCTATATCAGTTGTCTGTGGTAGTTACACAAGGATTTGGGTTGTCAAATTGATACCGGATTTTTGACTTTAGATTTCCAGGCTCTTGGTCTCAATGATTTGATGAATGAATTGATGGACCACAGGATGGACAGTAAGTTAGGTTTTATTTACAGAGGTATTATTATTGCTCTTACAAAGAGCCAAACCTTGCAGAACAGGATAAGATAGGTTTTATAGTGTCACAGCTCTTACAAAGATCCAAACCTCCTTGCAGGGCAGGATGCAAGTGTTACAGCTCTTACAAAGAGCCAAACCTCCTTGCAGAGCAGGGTATAAGTGTTACAGCTCTTACAAAGAGCCAAACTTCCTTGTAGAACAGGATCCAAGTGTTACAGCTTT
>CAUYQV010163691.1:0-19091 GCA_963574575.1 Galagoides demidoff | reverse complement strand
TTATTATTACTTAATATTTCATTGCAGCAATTGTCTGATTTCTTTTCTGAATGTATTTATCTTCATTTGTTCTTTGTGAGGTTTTTGTTCTCAGTTGCTTAATATTTTGTTGCATCAATCATCTGATTTCATATCTGAATGCATTTGTCTTCCTTCGTTCTTTATGAGGTTTTTGTTCTCAGTCCTTATGTTAAACATTGTTATTATCATTATTATTATCATTAAAAAAAAGAAGAAGAAATCTCCTTTATATGACCTAAATCAGTCTGCTTTTCCTGATAGCTGGATAATGTAGCAATTTTAAAATTTTCATTCTGTCTTGTTTAAAGTTCGTCTAATCTAGTAATGTAAATAGCTTCTTTGGACAATGTTTAATCTCTGTAAGGAAGGAAAGGTCCAGCTTCCACTCCTTTTGCCTTTATAGAAAAATGAGATTTATTCCATACCCTATAAAGAGAATACTTACTCTATGATACAAACTCTCCATACTTGGTTGTTGATAGGCTATAAAATAATTTGAGAAAACTCCGACAAAGCAAGAATCCTGATTTCGATCTTATAATTGTTAAGTAAATCCTATTTTGTCAGAAGCTGTGGTAGTCTTTACTGATATCCACCAAATATTTAGTTTTCCTCCCAAGCATGTGGTAGGATTGCATTGCTTTGTTCTTTTGAAGTTAGGTGTGGCCAGGGACTTGCTTTGGAGATGAAATTTTAATCAGTAAGTGATTTGCCATTCTCTTTTTCTGCCATGGCAACCAGGAATGTTGCCAGATAGTAGTAGCTACTTTGTAACTTCATGTCCTGGAGTGTGGACAACATGGAGTAAAACTTCTGCCAACCCTTGATACTTATATTACATGAGTGAGAAAGAAACTTGTGTTGTGTTAAGTCTCTAAGAATGAAGAGGTTTAGTTACTATGACTCACACCAAGTGAGAAGTTGACCGGCAATTCCTTCTGCAGCAAATACTAATTTGCCCCCAGGCAGATGGGTTCCTCAGCCAATTTAAGCAAATAGGCAATCAGAAGAGTGAAATAGAAAAGTGCTTTAATAACTTTCAAAATGAATTTCTTTTACAAGCATTTCTTATAACCATTTCTCCTTCTGCATTTCAGATGAAGATCTTTGACAAAAATAAAGATGGTCGGTTGGATCTTAATGACTTGGCAAGGTGAGTGACATGGAAATGATGTTATAGATTCAGAAACACCTTCCTAGGAGTTTTATGATATATACTTCCTTTTGAAACTGGAAATCAAGTCTCACCTGACGTCCAAAAGTATAGGCACAGCTTAAAAAACCACAGTGTTTCTGAAACTTTTGGGATAATGGATCCTTTTGTGAAAATAATGAAAGCTCTTCTCTTGAAAATGCACAACATATAATCTTTACACAAAATTTTATGGATGAGTCATGCAAAGACACTACCTTCAAAGGCCAGACATTCATGGACCTCGCATCATGATCTCATAACAATAAATTCCTGAATCTCATTCACTGGTTTCACAAATGTTGAGCAGTGAGTTCAGGACACAGGACAACTGAGCCTGACTCCAGCTGCTTTCTGTAGTATTCTGTGTGGTGTATCCTCAGAGAGGCACCATGTGCCTGAAGGCTGGAATCATAGGAGGACAAGATAAGAGCAGAAGTGGCCCAGTGTCTTCAAAAGTGTGTGAGTCTGATGTAACATGTGATTGGTGAGACAGTATGTTTTAAGGCTAGCTCACCTCCAGCAGCATGCAGTCAGATCATTGGATCCAGAACACATAGATAAAACCCAACTGCCACCAGCCAGGTGCTTGGGGTTGGGTGGGTGGCAATTGTAAGCTGAACAGTGATAGGGCAGCAGTTTCAGGCTGGGAGCAACAGGGGTAGTTGGTAGAGAATTCCAAGGGCTAAGGGCATATATTCCATGACAAGAAGTTAATTCAACAGAGTCGCAGGCAGAAGTTAGTTTTGTCTTTTAGTGAATCTTAACCTGAATCCAGAATCACCAAAGGCTGTGCCAGTGGTCTCCTTGGCATCTATCTCTGCCAAGATACGGCAGTTACCTATGAAAGAAGATAGACCAGGAAAAATCTCTCCTCAGTACAACTGTTTTAAGAACTCTTTGTTTCCCAGTAATGTAGTAATGTAGCTGGGACTACAGACACCTGCCACAAAGCCTGGCTATTTTTTGTTGCAGTTGTCATTGTTGTTTAGACCTGGTTGGAACCCACCAGCCTTGGTGTATGTGGCTGGTGCTCTAACCACTGAGCTAGGGGCACGGAGCCAAAATTTACCCTTTTAACATTAACTTCCATGTGACTTGTATTTAATGAATGTTAATTTTACCCTAGAACTTTGTGAAGCATATATAAATCACACCTCTCTTGCACATTGCCACGTTAGAAAAAAATTTTTGTCTTTGGGGCCATAGCTTTATTAGGTCAAGAGACATGTGAGTTATATGTACTTTGTCAGGCCATGGGCTCAAAACTAGTGTGAGTCTAATACAACTTACATGAAAGTTAATGTGCTTGACCTAATAAAACACTGTGCCTCCTCCCAATTCTTCTAGTGTGGCAGTCAATGTGTAAAATTCAGTAATTTCCATATACTTATAAAGTTGTCCAATTATCACCAGTATCTAATTCCAGAACCTTTCAATATGCCAGATGGATACCCAGTACCTGTTCCATTAGCAGCTACTCCCCTCTGTCATCTACAGACCCTTGACAACCACTAATTTACTTTCTAACTCTATTAATTTGTTTATTCTAGGAATTTCATATAAATGAAATCATACAGTATGCACTTTTTGTGTCTGGCTATTTCACTAAGCATAATGTTTTCAAGGTTCATTCATGTTGTGATATGATCCATACTTTGTCCCATTTTATGGCTGAATAATATTCCGTTATACACATATACCACATTTTATCTGTTCCTCACTTGATAAACATTTGGGTTGTTTCCACTTTTTGGATATTATAAATAATGCTGCTGTGAACATGTCTACTCAAGTTTTTATGTGAATATATGTTTTTGATTCTCTTGGTTATGTACCTAGGGTTTAAATTGTTGGTTCATATGGTAATTCTATGTTTGGTTTTCTGAGGAACTGTAATACTATTTTCTAAAGTGGCTAAACCATTTTACAGTCTCACTAACAATGTAAGAGAGAGTTTCAATTTCTCTACATTTTAATTAGCACTTGCTATTTTTTTTGCATATTTTGATTAAAGCTATCCTAGTGGATGTGAAGTGGTATCTCATTGTGGTTTTGATTTATATTTCCTTAGTAACTAATGATTTTGAGCATACTTGTACTCTTATGTGTTTACTGGTCATTTTTATAATCTTCTTTATAAAAATGCCTGTTCAGATCCTTTGCCCATTTAAGAAATTAGGTTATTTGTCTCTTTATTTTGAGCCGTAAGAATTCTTTATATATATTCTGGATGGGTTGACCAAATAGTTTAGTCTAATATCCAGATATATAATCAGGAAATGCATTTTTCTATGTTGTGAGTTGTATTTTCATTTTCTTGATGGTATACTTTGAAGTACAAAAGTTTCTGGTTTAAATGAACTCCAGTTAGTTTTGGTTGTATCATATCTAGGAAGCCATTGCCAAAATGGAGATTTATCCACATGTTGACTTTTTTCTTTTCTTTTCTTTTCTTTTCTTTTTTTTTTTTTTTTTTGAGACAATCTCACTCTGTTGCCCTGGGTAGAATGCTATGGTGTGAGAGCTCATAGCAACTTCAAACTCTTGGGCTCAAGCGATTCTCTTGCTTCTGCTTCCCTAGTAGCTGGGACTACAGGCACCAGCCACAAAGCCCAGCTAGGTTTTCTATTTTTAATAGAGATGGATGTCCAACTCTTGAGCTCAGATGATCCACCTGCCTTGGCCTCTTGGAGTTCTAGGATTACAGGCATGAGCCATTGTGCCTGGCTCCATGTTTCCTTCTAAAAGTTTTATAGTTTCTGTTTTAAGTTTTGGCCTATGATCCATTTCATGTTAATTTTTTATATAGTATAAGGTGGAGGTCCAATTTTATTCTTTTGTATGTGGATGTCTACTTGTCTCAACACTATGTCTTGAAAAGACTATTCTTTCCTTACTGAATAGTCCTGACAGCCTTGCAGAAAGTTCGTTGACCACAATTGACCATATCAGTTTATTCCCGGACTCTCAATTCTATTCCATTTATCTACATGTCTATTTTATGAAAGTACCACACTTTTCTGATTCTATAGATTTGTAAGCAAGTTTTGAAATTGAAAGTGTGAGCCTTCCAACTCTGTTTTCTCCAACAATTTTGAGATTGTTATTGCTATTTTGCATCATTTGCTTATCCATGTCAATTTTAGGATCAGATTGTCAATTTCTGCAAAAAAGCCAGCTTAGATTTTGGTGAGAATCGTTTTGAATCTATAGGTTAATTTGGGGAATGTATTCCTCTTAACAATATTCAGTCTTTCCGTATAGGAACATGAGATGTCTTTCCATTTACTTAGGTCTTCTTTCATTTCTTTTAACAATGTTTTGTGGTCTTCAATCTATGAGTTGCACCTCTGTTAAATTTATTAAACATTTTATTATTTTTGATATTTTAAGGAGAATGGTATTCTTTATTCTGTTTTTAGTTTGGTCATTGCTAGTGTATACAAGTACAATTGAATTTTGTATGTTGACATATAGCCTGTAAACTTGCTATTTTTTTCATTAGCTTTAGTACTTTTTTATTTGAGTCCTTAGGATTTTCCACATACAAGATTGTATCATCTGTAAATATAGTTTTACTTGTTTTTGTCTATTCTTCCAACCTCTGCTTTTAGTGGAATATATAACTTACATGTATTTTATGTCATTATTGATAAGGTAGGATTTGTTTTCTGTTTTTTGTTCCTCTAATCCTTTTTTATTGTCTTTTCTGTGTTAAATATATATTTTCTAGTATACTATTTTAATCCACTTATTATTTCTCTTGTATGTTTTTTGAGTTATTTTCTTAGTGGTTGCCTGGCAGATTATAATTAACATCTTAATTTAGAATAAATGTGATTTTGGTTTAATAACAATTTAATTTCAATATTATACCAAAACTTCACTTTTAAAGAGTTTCGAACCCTTCCCTTCTCCTTTATGTGGTTAAAATTATATCTTAAAACTTTGTGTGCTCAGTGACACATATTTTTAATTATTGTTTTATGAAGTTGTCTTTTAAATCAGATAGCAAAAAAGTTACAAACGCAATACATTTATGTTGTTTTTCATATTTATTAATATGTTTATCTCTACTGGTGCTCTTTATTTTTTCATGTAAATTCAAGTTATTGTTTAGGAGCCCCTCCATTTCAGCCTAAAGGACTCCCTTGAGAATTTGGTATAGGACTTGTTTATTATTGTTGATGATTTTGTTTCTGTTTATTTGTTTATTGATTTTTCTAAACTAATTGTATAAGGTTTGTATTCTTTGTCATGTATGTCCTCTGATGTATCTGCTTGGTATCTCAATGGTTAGTTCATAAGTACACAGAGATTTTCTTAAATACCTGAAACAAATAAATCTCCTAGTCTTTGCTGACAGATTTTGTGTGTGTGTTGAGGTAAGTTAAATGTGACAATATTCATTGCTCTTATGAAGATTCATCTGTTTCTTCAGAATAAACATTCCCTAGTTTGTTGTAAGACTATTTTCCAGAGTTCTGAAAAAGTTATTTGGACGTTTCCCCCTCAGTTTTCTTATTGCTTTTATGATGGAGAGAATTTTCAGAAGCCTGTACTCCATCATTTTCTAACAAGATGAATTTTTGAAAGTCTCTCTGAGGTGTTTACTAATCCTTATGAATCTTTCCCAATTAATTTCTTTGTTTTTGTGATGAAAGGATTCCTGTATTTCCAGCACCTATTCTGCTCTTCAGGATAATGTGGAAATTGCCTGTCCTTTCCATATACCAAAGCTGTAAGTTTATTTGTAACTGAGAGCTGATATATTATTATGTGAATTTTTTATTTTTTTCATTTAGGATTCTGGCTCTTCAGGAAAACTTCCTCCTCCAATTTAAAATGGATGTAAGTGTGCCATTCTCTCTATCGGTTTATGTCTTTTATCTCTCTCTATGAATTTGAGAAGGACAGGAAAAAATGCGAGTATCTATTTGTCCTATCTTTTAACTTTAGAGATAGACAAGGCTCTCAGCAGAATCCAGGGATCTTAAGGGTCATTGACTCAAAGTTTATAAAAGTTACCCAGGACCCTGAAAGAATAGTACAACTGGATGTTTTTGTCCATAAATAGGCTTGTTCTACTGAAGAAAGGAAGAGGGACTTTGAGAAGATCTTTGCCCACTATGATGTTGTAAGTATCCTCTTTATATTGTGCTGGCCATCTTTGGGTAGGAAGCTTATCTAGCTCCTATGTGGGGTCATCCTACCAACAGACCCCAAATTATATGATGAACAGTAATCTCACTTGTGTGCTGCTAGGTCAAAGTACCCTCTGCTTCTCTATATAACTTCAGAGAATTAAGTAAAAATAACCAAAGGAGTATCTATGGTTCAAAGAGAATAAAATTATAGTTTTTTTTCCTTCTTGGATCAAAGTAAGAAAATTTCTCCTTCTTATTGGACTAAAGTCCATTATAATAGTATGTAAAAAACAAAACCAAACCAAAAAACCCCCCAAATCCCTCACATCTAACCCAAAGAAATAGCAGCAAAGTCACACCTGTTTGACATCAAAACTATTTTTCTTATAAGACCAATTATTTTATCCTTCTCCAGAGGGAAAACAATAATAATTCTAAAGTAAAAAGTATGACAAAGAGAATTTCTTAAGGACATGGTAGAATAATGTAGGAAGGAAGAAGAGCAGAAAGCTGAGAAAGGTCATATGTCTCCCTGAAACTAATCAGATTGAATATCTTTGTGTCATATTCTGAGCAGAAGAGTCTCATTTGGGAGAGGCAGTGTAGCATAAGGTGATTAAGCACATGGCCTCTGTGACCATTAGGTTTGAATTTTGGCTTATTAGCCAATCGACCTTGGACAGTTCCTTAACCTCCTTGTGCTTTGTTTCCCTTATGTGTAAAATTAGGGTGATAAGGATGATAGTAATACTTACCTCATGGGGTTGCTATGAAAATTAAATTACTCAGGTTTATAAAACATTCATGAGAGTGCCTGTCAGATAGCAACTGCTGTGTTTGGATAATACACTAACGGAGTGGAATTCTTTGAATATTATGTTAAAAGTTCAGAATTAAGAAAACATGAAAAAGGCCAGGTGTGGTGGCTCACAACAGTAATCATAGCACTCTGAGAGGCTAAGACAAGAGGATTGCTTGAGCTTAGGAGTTCCAGACCAGCCTGAGCAATAGCAAGACCTTGTAAATAAAAAAAATTAGCTGGACATTGTGGTGGATGCTTGTAGTTCTAACTATACAGGATGCTGAGGCTAGAGGATCTCTTGAACCCAGGAGTTTAAGGTTGCTGGAAAGTAGGGTACTTTTAGCCTAGAGCAACAGAGGGTACTTTTTAGCCTGGAGCAACAGAGTAAAATTCTATCTCAAAAAAAAAAAAAAAAAAAGAGAGAGAGAGAAAGAGAGAGTAGATGAGCTATGATAAGTGGAACTTAGGAGAAGAAACTTAATATGCACTGTATTTTGTCTACAAAATGCCCGCCTGGGTTATAAAATGGTTGGAAAAAAGAAAAAGTCTTATATACAGACTAAATCATAATTCTGATATGCTCATTCAATGTGGTCTCCCTTGATTTAAAATCTGTATTTAAATAATCACCAAATCATTGCTAAATCATAAAGCAAAATAAAAAAATTTCAACCTGTCCTTCAAAGGATCAATATGATGTGTAATTAATACTTCTGAACAAAGCCTAGTATCTGTGAAGCAAGAAAAATCAATATATGTCATGTTAATGCTATTTGCAAGAGCCAAAGAACTCAAAACTCCTGCTTCTCATTTTGGCTACATGGAATTATTTCCAATGAGTTATTTTAATTCATGTGGAACATTCACGTCCTGCATGGAGAACATTAAGTGAAACATACCATTTCTAAATCTGTTTCCAGTTACACAAGAATACTGATTTGGTCTATTTGCCTAATTTACTCTTTAGCCTTTTGACTTAAGAAAATATACTTGGGTGATTGAATCTTTTGTCTTTCAGAGTAAAACAGGAGCCTTAGAAGGCCCAGAAGTGGATGGGTTTGTCAAAGACATGATGGAGCTTGTCCAGGTGATTTCATGAAGCTGTGTAGATAATTTTCATCATGAATTGGGGGTGCCATTTTGATTGATCCCATTTTTCATTTGTGGGAACCAGTGGGACTGAAGGTTAGAGAGAAAAATCTAGGGAGTAGTCTATGTTATAACCTTTGAACTTCTATGAAACCCATCAAATCTCCCTTGCTTTCTTTAGATTGTTTGTAGTTTAAATTACATGAAAATGCCATAGAAGCATTTTTTTACCATCATGTTAAGGTTGTCTATTTTACCAAAGCACCATAATGCCACTGAATATCTTACTGCTTTATATTATGGTTACCAAAAGTTCTTCTTTTTCCTGAACTCAGTTATTAGAATAACAAATTTTAATTTAATTTTATATACTAAATCTCATCTTCAGGGTTCTAATTTTTTTGGTTTTTTTGCCAAGGGGTTTCTCTCATACCTAGCCTAAGATAGATACTTACCTGTTAAGACATTCCTGAGGCTGATGCAATTTAGATTATATTTACATCATATAGCAGTCTGCTGTAGGGTAGAAAATATTTTTAAAAAGCAATTTCCTTTAAGACCCTGTGAACTGTAGCGACTATCTGTATAATCCAACTAAATAGATAATTTCCAACTTTCCCTTTCCATGGAACAATGTAAGTAATTAATTTAGTTGTCTTCTGTTTTGGGGGAATTTAAAAAAGTTTGCTCAGGACAAACAATTATGTACTGGTGGGCCCAGATGCCAACAAATTAGAGTAGCAATTATTAGTTGTCTTTGGAGTTCCAGACCTCTTTGAAAATCTGATTGGAACTATGAAGCCTTGCAACAGAAAAATTTTCAGATCTTGATTTTTGCATAAATTTTTACGAAGTTCAAATACTGTACCTGAGCAAGCATGGACAAGTTTCTTTCTGATGTCTAATCGGGGTGATTGAGATGACTTCTGTGACTCCTAACTTCTGTTATTCTCATCTCAACTAGTCCTTTGCCTCTTCATTTCTCCATTCACTTGTTGCTCTTTTTGGAGATTTCACAGGCATTTGCACAGCCAGAATAATTGATGGGTATCATAGTGGTATTACATTTTATGTTGATTGCTAAAGGCAAATTCCATTTTACTCATTATGTATTTAATGCCAGAATGCTTCCTGTAATAGAAACTGGGCAATTATCTATGTGATATTAAAGTAGCATGGCAGAAAGACTTGCCAAATTGGAGTTTTAATATGCGTTTGATAGAAAGAATGGGACAGCGAGCCTGGTTTTGAGAGCTGCCTGGCTACCTCTGTGCAGTGGAGCTGGGGCCAGTACTGCTGAGTGTAGAGCCTGGGGGCTTCAGATCATATACTCCCAGGCACGGAACCTGGCCTTCTGCTTCTCCATGATCTACACATACAGCCCAGCAATGAGGGTGTATTCATTGCTGGAGCAGGTGTCCTGCTCTGCTATCCCTTTTCTTTAATCTTATCTCAAACTTGTGGGAAACACACTTTTTGGAAGGGCGGATGTGTGATTTGTTGTTGAAAACCTTTTCTGGTATTCCATATCTTCCTCAGGTTTGTGAGGCAGCCAGTCAGGGCTGAGAGATTGGGATCCTCTTGAATTAGAATCCATCGAAAGCCCAGAATTTGGAACAGTGATTTCCAGAGGGGCTGCCATAGTTGTGGTGGTTGCTCTTCTCTCTCTCTCTTTTTTTTCTATTGCAGTTTTTGGCTGGGGCTGGGCTTGAACCCACCACCTCCAGTATATGGGCCAGCGCCCTACCCCTTTGAGCCACAGGCACCACCCAAGCTCTTCTCTTTTATAACCTCATTTTTGTTCTCTTTTCTTCCTTGTATAACCCAATTATAGCCCAAGAAGAAGGAGAAAGGGGAGAGGGAGGGGAGGGGAGGGGGAGGATGGGTGGACGGAGAGTAATTGGTGGGACCACACCTATGGTGCATCTTGCAAGGGTGTGTGTCAAATTTACTAGGTGTAAAATATAAATGTCTTAACACAATAACTAAGAAAATGCTATAAAGGATGTGTTACCCAGTTTGATGAAAATATTTCAAATTGTATATAAAATCAGCACATTGTACCCCATGATTGCATTAATGTACACAGCTATGATTTAATAAGAAAAAGGTTTTTTTTTGCAGGTGAGGCACTATAAAATGGTGGATGGTGCTTTGGACTCTTAACAGATCTGTGCTTTAATTCCACATCAGTCACTTATTAACTGTATGTTGGTGGACAAGTCACTCAAACTCTATGATACCTGTCATATCACCCCCCAAAATGAATACAGTAATATTAACATCTGTTTCCCAATGCTGTGAGAAGACCAGGAATAACACAGACATCTATCACAAACCCTAGGATATAGCATGATTTCCAAAAATAATGGTCTTTGTTATTTCATTAGAATAAAGCTGCTGTGATCTTTATTTCTGAGCTTCAGAAATGGATTCAGAAAAGGAAATGGCAGCTCAATACATGGCCATGCCATTCTACTAGATAATCCTGTTCAAAATAATAAAGACTGGAAAAGACACAATAAAGTTATACACCTTCAATTATCTGGTGTCAGAGGAGAATCAACTACTATGTACATACATTAGCTCAACAAATCATCTGGAGAACCTTTATAAATTACTTTTGTATTACTGACCACAATCTGACCCAGTCCTTAGAAACTAGCTCTGTCTCAACAGAAGCCAGTGCCAAAGAGAGCTTCTAAAAGATAGACATAACTATGCCAGATGGCGATTAACTGGCATATTTTATAATTCATAATTTAAAAAATTTTGCTTTCTTTTCTGATTATAAAATTACTTATGAATATTATAGAAAAATATTAAAAATAAAGGCAAGTAAAGGTCAAGAAGCTCATGAGAGCTTCAAGCTAAGAATTCAGGTTCCAGGCTGATCACTCTGGGTTCCAGGCCTGGTTGTAACACTCACTGGCAATGTGACTTAGGCAAATCACTTAGCATCTCCAAACCTCAGTTTCCTCATCTAGAAGACAAAAATTATTATAGATTCTATCCCCATAATGTTTTCATGAAAATTATAAGAGAAAACCTTCATAAGGCAATTAGTATTGAGCCACTTCACTAATATTATCTATAGTAGTAAATTATTATTAAGAACTTAATATTAGCTGTTGTTATGACTATATCACAAATTGATCTGGAAACTGATAGAGCTCTCAACTTTTGTTAGATCTTTGCTATTTCCATTTTTTAAAAGAGAAACCCCATATATCTATATCCAGTGTAATTTTGCTGGATTCCCCCTTGAAAATCATCACTTTTGAATCTGATGATCTTAAAAATTTTCAATGGTTCTGCCTTTCAGTTGTCCCTGAATTTGACAATGGTTTCCAAAGGTCAAGAGGAGATGATGAAAGTAAAGTCCAAACCAACAACATAGATGAGACATTTTTTTCCCAGAGAAAATTAAAAGAAGGGAAAAGTTCTAGACCAGTCAAGAATATTGTGGGACGCGAAGGCCAACTTCACTCTTTAATGGACTCATATCACCTCCATGGGAAATCAGTAGATCCCCAACCCTTTGTCCTTGCCTTTCTGTTTCTGAGGAGTTGATGCAGCCACCAATTTGAGACAGAGCTAGTTTCTAAGGACTGGGTCAGATTGTGGTCAGTAATACAAAAGTAATTTGCCAGGTTCTCCAGATGATTTGTTGAGCTAAAATGTATGTACAAGGTAGTTGATTCTCCTCTGACACCAGATAATTGAAGGTGTAGAACTTTATCATGTCTTTTCCAGTCTTTACTGAATCTTTCTTAGTCTTACAGTCTTTACAAATATCCAGATATAATTTGATGGATGTAGCCAAGGGAACGATCATTAATTGAAATTCTTGGCTTTACAAAGAATCTTCTCTTGTGACTTTTTTTTCATTTTATAAGAAAGCTCCATGAGAAAAGTAAACAAATCAATATCTGAAATTATTTTGAAAGCAGCTACCAGAGAATAACCAGGGGGTCAGCAGGGAGATGGCCCAGTTTCTACATTTATAGTCCTGGGTCAAGGCCCTTGATGTTCGCAGTAACAACCCTGAAGTAAGCTTATTTCATAGTCTTTTATTTATTTAAAAACCATATATGATCCACATGATGGCTCTGAATTAACAAGATTATATGGTTACCAAAATACCCAATTCCCCAAGCTCTGAAAAACGGTACCTAAGTCCTCTGTCAGTCTGACAAGATGGCAAGTCCCCAAGGGAATAGACACAATTTTTTAAAGCCAATTTATTCATATATCGTTGACATAAAAAGCCATACTTTTGTATACAATTTGATGCATTTGGCGATAAGTATATATACCCATGAAACCGTAATCATGTATAATGCCATAAATTTATCTACCACCTGCAGAGGTTTCTCCCTGCCCCACCTTTTTGTTTTGCTTCATTTGTCCTTTTGTAGTAAGAGCACACACACACAAAAACAAAACAAAACGAAAGAAGCAAAGAAACACATCATCTCCCCTCATAGCACAATTTAAAGTATAGAATCCAATATTGTAGAACATATGCACAATATTTCCTCATAAGATTTTTTAAGAGGCTGCAACTCAGCACAGTATAAAAAACAACACAAGAATCTACAGCTTAAATTAGAGAGGGAAAGGCAAGATATGCAAAATCTTTCAAGAAGAGGTAGAACAATAATATTGGAAACCAAATAAATGGGCTGCCAGAGATGACTTTGTTGTGTGCCTAGGGATGATGAGGGTTCCTGACCTGAGGCCCTCCCTGAAGTTATTGACAGGAAGATGATTGACAAGAGGGGACGCTGGCTAACCTAAAGGATTGAATCTAATGCGCTTCTCTAAAGAGCTCGCCCTGAGCACAAATGTTTCTTTTGACTTTTTAAATTGTAGAAATAATAAATATATCATAGCTAAATCTGAAAATGGAGAAAAAATACAGAAACATATCCTCTATACTTGAATAGACTCACCATGAACTGCTTACTCTCTTATGTATGTTCTGTATATAGTTGAGATTATACTGAATAGTAGTCATTATATATAATATGCGATATTATATAAAGTGTATATACTATAATATACATTGTCTGTTACAGAATAATAGTAATGGTCATTCAGTGACCATTATAATATTTTACCTGCGGTTAGATCATAATTTACTTAAATATCCTTCTCCTGTGAGTAATGTAGATTGTTTTCTATGTCTGTGATTCAAAATAACACTATAATGATATCTTTTTATATAAGTCTTTCTCTGTACCTACTCTTTTCCTGGTAATAGAATTACTACTAAGTCAAGTAGTTTGCACACTTTTCAAAATGTGCCAGAATTTTTTTTTTTGAGACAGAGCCTCAAGCTATCCCCCTGGGTAGAGTGCTGTGGCATCACAGCTCACAGCAACCTCCAACTCCTGGGCTCAAGCGAGTCTCCTGCCTCCGCCTCCCAAGTAGCTGGGACCACAGGTGCCTGCCAGAATGCCCGGCTATTTTTTGGTTGCAGCCATCATTGTTGTTTGGCAGGCCTGGGCAGGATTCAAACCTGCCACCTTAGGTGTATGTGGCTGGCGCCTTAGCCACTTAAGCCACAGGCGCTGAGCCATGTGCCAGAATTTTTAAAATTTCTGACATCCATTGTCAAATTCTAGCCAACTTTTGGTGAATGAGCAGGCATGCTTTCTCATTTCCTTCTGTGAAGTACTTTCCTTCAACCTTGTTTTCTTCCTTTCCACCCTGAAAATCATTGACTTTGTTTTGACCTAGATTTATCTATCAAAGAAGGTTCTGGTATACACAATATGTATTTTCTCACTAGGATGTTAGTGACTTAATGGTACTATTATCCCTTGACTGATAAGCAACTTTTTTGGAGAAAGTCTTACTCTATGTCTAGGCTATAGTCCCATGGCATCAGCCTCACTCACAGTAATCTCAAACCCTTGGGTTTAAGTGATATGCCTGCCTCAGCCTCTTGAGTAACTGGGACTTCAGGTGCATCCATAATGATTGGTTAATTTTTCTATTTTTAGTTAGAAGGGGTCTCACTCTTGCTTAGCCTGGTCTGGAACTCCTGAGCTTAAGGGATCCTCCCACATTTGCCTCCAGAGTGCTAGGATTACAGGTGTGAGTCACTGCACCCAATCTGGTTAGCATTTTTTAAAAGAGAGAATGGGTGGCAAAGAGAAGGCAGTGTAACCCCCAAAAGGTGAATATCGGCTTGGCGCCTGTGGCTCAAGCGGCTAAGGCACCAGCCACATACACCTAAGGTGGCGGGTTTAAATCCAGCCCTGGCCCGCCAAACAACAATGATGGCTGCAACCAAAAAATAGCCCGGCGTTGTGGCGGATGCCTGTGGTCCCAGCTACTTGGGAGGCTGAGGCAGGAGACTCACTTGAGCCCAGGAGTTGGAGGTTGCTGTGAGTTGTGATGCCAAAGCACTCTACCCAGGGCAACAGCTTGAAGCTCTCTCTCTCTCTCAAAAAATAAAATAAAATAAAATAAAATAAAGGTGAATATCTAACAAAAGAATATTGGGCATTGTGGGAACTGTTGATAGGAAGACAATTGGAAAACTTAAGAGGTTCTTCTTGAGCTTCTTAAATGCCAGCACAACCACTTGGTATGGCACTCTCTAGAATTTCTTGGTATCTGAACAGGCATTTTCATTTGCCTAGTAAAATAATCCTAAGGAAAAACCAACATAATCCCTTATTTTCATTTTAAAAAGCAATGGCAAGTGATATTGACAAGAAATAGGGGAAAGAACTGGCCCTGAATGTGGGATTTATTATCATTATTTCTTGGAGAAAAACAGAAGCTTGCTGGGATGGGCCTGGACTGGTGCCTTAAGTAGTAGCGTCTTGGCTTCTGCCTGTTACCTCAATATTTTCAGGCATCTGTGTGGCCAGTAAATGGCAAGGTGGAGGCAGAGAAAACTTTGTAGCTTTGCACAGTTAGAGGCTCTAGAGAATTAAATATTCTGTTTGGTAGATAGTTATCATAAATGAGCTAAAAGAAAATGTACTTATTATCATCAAAACTAATTCAGTCCCAAAACATTTATATTCTAGTTCTAGAAAAGTTCACTTGTACCCTTGTTAGACAGATATATAGGTGATCTTTCCAGTCACAATGAGTAAGCAAATGACATGAAATTTATGTTAACCAGCTTGATGAAAGTACTTCAAATTGCATATGAAAACAGCACAGTGTACCCCATGTTTGCATTAATGTATACAGCTATCAATTAATAAAAAAAAAAAAAAACTAATTCAGTCCCTCTAGTGGTCAGAACATGGTATGGGGCCTCTAGCACAGAGATTTGGGAAGTGCTGGTTAATAGAGGCTTTGAACGCTTGCTTTCATTATTTTAAGAGAGGTGGAATGTACAGAAAAGAGAGGACATACAGTAAAAACATGAAGACTGCATCTGAGGACAGTCACTCACTGATTTCACAGATGTAATTGAGCATCTACTGTGGGCAAGAACTGGGGAGAGTGGGCCAGACCCAGAGGTCTCCCTATTGCCAGTATTACAGGGATCAGATAAGCATTTTAAAATCAATTTTTACCTCACACTTTCCCATGAAATGAATGAGAAAAAAGTGACATTGTTACTTAAAAGGTCATGATTCAGTATAGTAATAAAGAGATGCATACTGGAGCCTCCCTGTGACTTTGTATGCTGGTTCTCAGTATGTACCAGCTGTGTGACAGCAGATTAATTAATCTCTCTGTGCTTTAGTTAATTCATCTGTAGACTTGCATTGCAAGTAGATAACATGCTTTTAGGATTGTTCTGATGATCACAGTTAACATATACAGAGCCCTTAAATCAGGAACTTCCTGCAATGAAATTGGTGACTTGTTATCAAAACTGTTATTAAGGGGTGGCACCTGTGGCTCAAGGAGTAGGACACTGGCCCCATAAACCGGGGGTGGAGGGTTCAAGCACAGCCCCAGCCAAAACTGCAACCCCCTCTCCCCACAAACAAACAAACTGTTATTAAGACTGAGGCCCTAATGGCTTCAGGTGGTATATCTTTCAGTGACATATGCATTTTTCAGTAGTAGCATTCAGGTCTCTTGATGCATACTGAATTGCCCAGCAAGGTCACAAACTTTTCCTAGCTAACATGCCTCGCTGAATTCCTAACATTCCTTCCTAGCCCCTAAAATATCTCTTTGAATACATTTTATATCCCTAGCTCAATAACATAATGTTTTAGTTAGATTTTCATTCATCACATCCTTTTTATAAACTAGAGGCACAGAAACCTCTGACAGGGAGATAATAAAATATGTCTTCTCTCATCAGTACTGCAAGACAGAATTTATGATCATGATTCTATACTTTGAAGCAAAATGTCTTTATTATAGTTGCTAATAAGGCAGGCTTTCTATAAGAACTGCAGGGAAATGATGTGGAAATAGACTTTTTTTTTTTTGCCTGCAGGGACATGCTGAGAAATAAAGCTGATGGCAAGAAAACTTACACTTGGCAGCATTTGGTGGGATGAGGAGATAGGCTCTCCCCTGTGATCTGGCTCCTCTGCAGTGCTCTCAGCAGGCAGGGCACCCCCTCAGCTTAGGGAGGTTGTTAGAGGGCGAGATTGCCATTGGTCTGGCTACTGACATGTTCCTTTTGTCACCCTCAGCCCAGCATCAGCGGGGTGGACCTTGATAAGTTCCGGGAGATTCTCTTGCGTCACTGCGATGTGAACAAGGATGGAAAAATTCAGAAGTCTGAGCTGGCTTTGTGTCTGGGTCTGAAAATCAACCCATAACTCCCAGATTGCTTTGCCTTTTTCTCTTACCATGTTTCTGTGCTCTTGCTGCTAGGATTGTGTCTGTGCATTGCTGCTGGGCAAACTTTCCACAATTGGGATGGCATGTTGGGCAAGGGGAGGGAAGCTAGGGCCTCTCTTCCTGCCAGCATGGTATGTCCCTGCCTCAATGAAAGCATCCCTCATACACTATCTGTGTTGTTTTCCCCTTGACTCTGAACATTCCTGTCCTCCTAAAGACTCAGCTACCCTGTTAGACCTACTCTGCTTTTCTTTCCCAGTCACTGGGGAGCAGTAGCTGCTGAGTGCATCCATCTTGTGCTTTTTTTGTGGGCTTTCTGCTAAATCTGAATGGTGTATGGCATTCATGGCAATTCCCTACCTTCTATGACTAGATTTTTGTGTGGAAATAAAACTGCAGTTGCAAACAAAGATGTACTGGTAATTGCTTTTGTCTTGTGACCTTTGAAATGTTCTACTAAATTGTTTGACAAACAAGCTACTTACCTAAGGGAGGTTGGGGGGTGGAGAAAGAAAGTGAAGGGCAATATCCTGAAGGAACCCACCCACACCACCAATCCTGCCAGAGTTCTCAGATGCCCTCACTAGGGTTGACTTCCTGTTGAGCTGATTATGGAAGCAGGAAGTGCGAATGATTACTTTTTACTGGAGAGAGAAGACGAGAATACATCCTGGACTAGGTTTTGTTGTCTGTTATCCTGGGTAGCACTGCAACCTCCAACTTCCGGGCTCAAGTGATCCCTCCAGCTTTAGCTGGAACTAGGGCGCATTGTTGAGGAGGATACCACAACAATCAGCTGATTTTTAATTTTTTTTTCTTTTGTAGAAATGGGGGTCTTGCTATGTTGCTCAGGCTGGTCTTAAACTCCTGATCTCAAGCGATCCTCCTGCCTTGGCCTCCCAAAGTGCTGGGAGTAGAGGTGTGAACCACTGTGCTCTGCTCCCACTGTCACTTTTTAAAACTTTTTACCCATTGTGGTCATATGTACATATGTATGTGTTCTGTGTCTTGCTGTGTGTGTACAGCATAAAATTTGCCATTTAACTGTTAAGCGTATAACTTAGTATCATTAATTACATTTACATCTTTTTTTGTTTGTTTGTTGTAGACAGAGTCTTACCATGTTGCCCTGGGTAGAGTGCCATGGCATCACAGTTCACAGCAATGTCCAACTCTTAGGCTCAAGCAATTCTCTTGCCTCAGCCTCCCAAGTAGCTGGGACTATAGGCACCCACTACTACGCCCAGCTATTTTTTGGTTATAGTTGTCATTGTTGTTTGGCAGGCACTGGCTGGATTCAAACCTACCAGCTCCGGTGTATGTGACTGGCGCCTTAGCCACTGATCTACAGGTGCTGAGCCTACCTTTACATCTTATGCAGCTATTACCACTATCTATACCTAAAACTTATTCATTATCCCAAACAGAAACTCTATACCCATTAAACAATAACTCTTGATTCCCCCGTCTCCCAGTCCTGTTAACTTTTTTTTTTTAATTTCAAAATATTAGGGGGGTACAAATGTTTTATGTTATGTGGATTGCTTTGTAATGGTTGAGTCCCATTTATAGGTGTGTGTGGCCACTACCCAAATAGTGTTCATTGTACCCATTAGGTAGGTTTTTGGCTCTTCCCTCCTCTTTGAGTGCCCCCCACCCCCTTGATTTCCACTGAATTTTACCTCCCTCCGTGCACATGTGTGCTCATCTATTAGTTCCAGTTTAATGGTGAGTACATATGTTTTTCGCTCTTAAAATACTTCTCTTTTGATTATTTTTTTGCTCTTGAAATAAATACTTCTCTTTTGATTGTTTTTTTGCTCTTGAAATACTTCTCTCTCTTTTTTTTTTTTTTAGACAGAGCCTCAAGCTGTCCCCCTGGGTAGAGTGCCATGGCATCATAGCTCATAGCAACCTCCAACTCCTGGGCTCAAGCGAGTCTCCTGCCTCTGCCTCCCAAGTAGCTGGGACCACAGGCGTCCACTACAACATCCAGCTATTTTTTGGTTGCAGCCATCATTGTTGTTTGGCGGGCTGGATTCGA
>CAUYQV010163685.1:0-18711 GCA_963574575.1 Galagoides demidoff | reverse complement strand
AAATTGATGGAGAAATCAAATCTTTTGTTGATATGCAAAAAAATGAATAGATGAGCAGAAAACTGACACCAGCTGCCCCAATGAAGTCACTATCTCTTGCTCAGTGTCTACTTCTGTATCAATACTGGCTAATTTCCCCTCAGGAAGGACCTGAGGGGAATCATGACAAGCACATGATTTATGTGCATTCCCCCAAGGAATTTATGGTCATTTACATGAGAAACTATACACTGTAGAAAAATTGCATTTAGCCCTGGGTAACCAAGGACCTTTTTATTAAAGGGTGTGTAGCCCACTTAAAGTTTCCACCCAAGTTAGTCTCTAATGGGTTTATGGATCTACTCTGGACATTCCTCTGGTCTCTGAATGTCTGAAATGGAAGGACAAACTTGGAAAAGCCCTCATTTGTTTCCTGTTCTACAGACTAAAGGTTGTAATGGATTCAAAGACCATAAAACTGCCCTCAAGCCAGGACAGTAAATCAGAATTAATGCCATAACTGGGTTGAATGGTAGAGATTAATGTTCCTTTACAGTCTTAAAGGATGCAGGAGCAGTGGTCCCAATCAATCACATCCCCATTCAGTTTACCTGTATAGCCCCCACAGAAGTCAGATGGTCTTAGTGTAAGTGATGAAATAGAGCAATGATCAGATTACTGCAGGGTAGTATACGGCTCAGGCTGTTCACTTGCCAGCCTCTTTTCCAAAGTTAATGCATCAGCTTTGGCATATTTGATACCAGCTGTCTTAAGAAATATACATGTAACTTGAACCAATAGCCATTATTTCATGAAAAACGAGGTCAGTAGAATATGAAGATATCTGTCATCAAGGGATTGTAAACAGAGTGGATATTCCATCCTTTCTAGAGACCCACTTGGCACTTGTGCTTCCCATTGCTATAACTTCATGTTCTTAGAAAAAGCTGTCTTTTTTTCAAGTGTATATTAGGTCATCTACTGCCTCCATAAAATGTAGGTACTTGTTGTAACTCCTTTTTCCTTCCCCTGGAAGTAGGAAGACTTTGCTACCATGGGTCACAAGAGTTCCACATTAAACTTAGGATGCCACCAGGTCATTTTGGACCAATAGGCAGAGAAGGAAATGTTTGACTCTATGTAGCAGTTGCCCTTGCTCTCATGATTAATGTGCCCAGGCAATGGCTTTCTGGGATTCGCTAGACACATCTTAATGATCCTATGACTGGCAACAACCAGGAATCTCAGTAATTAGCCTGACAAAGGTTTGTAACCAGAGATTCAGACCCTTCTGGGATGAATGTATATGTTTACCCCTTTTTAAAGCAACCAGAACCATGCAAGTGAAGGTATAGGGTGAGTAACTCTCAGTATAGATGGATAGGGGAGGAAACATAAGCAGTGATGGGTTACATATTGGGCCCTCTTGAAGCAGGTGTACACATGTAGTAAGGTATAAAATGTGAAGGATCCACAATTACAAAAGGGTCAGGAAACAGACTGGGCTGATAGCCTGCTCTAATATTTGACTTCTCCATCGAAAGCTTCAGCCTACACAGTGGGGGAGTTGTCGTGTGAGTGTTGCCCATCTAGGGCCAAAAGGACCAGGCCTGCACTTTTCCTCTTCATCCAGCCACAGGGTGTGGAATCCCTCAAGGGGTATAGCATCCCCAGTAAGGAGTCTGATAGGTAGTCCTGGCAAGGAGCTGGTGGATAAGGAGTCTGATAGACCCTGAATGAATTGCAACCTTGCAGATTCCAGGCTAGATGGTGGAGGAAAACAGCCGTGTATGCCAGAAGGAGCAGTGGGAAGCCTGAGCAGGGCATACAGATAACAGCCATTGGGCCACATCCTTGCACTTCCTCTCTACATGCCTTCCTGTTTGTCCATGTGGCTCATTCTCCCCTAAGCTACTAAGCCTGCTTATAGCTGTCTTTTATCATGTGCATATGAGGTCATCTACTGCCTCCATAAAATGTAGGTACTTGTTTTAACTCCTTTTGCCAGCTCATCCCATTCCTTGGCCTGTGGTCTCCTATTGATCTCTCTTCACCTGATAGTGGCCATCCTACTGGCTACAGCATGAGTTCATTCCAGGGTTCACAGTTAGAAGTGTTCTCAGGCCCATCCACATTGGGTCCTCTTGATGAACTGGGGTGAGAAGAGTTGGTAGGTAACTTGGATAACTTGTAGAGACTAAAGGAGCTGCCTCCTGCTAGGAACATTCACAACTGAGGGACAGCTCAACCCAGGCACCCAATGCCTGGGAAGACTAGGAAAATAAGTATAGTGAACAACATAGGTGATCCTTAGAGTTACTGGAATATTGTATAACTAACAACATGGACATGGACAATGATCAATGTCTACTGACTTCAGGAAAAACAACCAGGTTCTGGGCTTAGCTATATTGAGATCTGGCCCCGGTGGCTCTAACACTTTGTGGTACCTTTCCTGCAAGCTGGGTAGAAGTTGCTGCCACCTCAGTGTCACTGAATGAGGGAATTGCAGGACCTGCATAGTTAGACTTTAGGTTACAACCTTGTACTGTGGTGCTTCACCCTGTGGTCACAGGGCTGCTGGAGACACTGTGATTACACACCAGATGTTACTCCCTACTTGTGTAGGGGAGTTAGCAATCTCTAGAGCAAACTTCAACCCCAGGGGAAAAGAGCTGGTAGATAAACTAATTGTTCTTTCTCCCTCAGAAGGATTGTTGGGGGATACAACTTCCTTTGACTCCTATAAAGACTTCTGGGTAGACTGAGTAGTCAGCTTGCCGGGAAGCCCTGGCTAACTCAGAACACTTTTTCAATTTGCCTCCTTGCCTTTTTCCTTCCTGTTTCTGTTGGGACTCTGCTATGATAAAATTTCAGCAAACATATTTTTGCCTCAGGATCTATATTCTAGGACACCTAGCCTAAAATGTTCCTTTAACTGTTCTTGCCAAAACTTAGATTTAGATTATTGATCAGTTTCAAATCTAACATTCAAGGTACAAGAGGTAAGGGACAAACACAGGAACACAGTCTGCAATATCCAGATGCTGCAGCCATTTACAGTAGAAGATCCAGCTTCAAGGAACTTAGTTTTAAAAACTTTATTGGTACACTACTGGGCATGGGCCTGTAATCCCAGCACTTGGGAGGCTGAGGTGGGTGGATTGCCTGAGCTCACAGGTTTGAGATCAGCCTGAGCCAGAGCAAGACCCCATCTCTAAAAACAACCGGGTGTCGTGGTGGGCACCTATAGTCCCAGCTACATAGGAGGCTGAAGCAAGAGAATCACTTGAGCCAAGAGTTGGAGGTTACTGAGAGCTGTGATGTCACAGTGCTCTACTGAGGGCGACAAAGTGAGACTGTCTCAAAAACAAAAAAAACTGAATTGGTTTGTATTTGAGTCCTGATTCAAGAGTAAAGGCTTCAAAGGTATTAGCAAAACTCCATTTCTTAAATTGTTTATATACACAGGTGTTTGCTTAATTTTTAAATCGTGTCATTTTTAAAAATTAGACCAAGAATGGGGTGAACAAAACCAGGAGGAGGAATATTTCAGAATTTAGTACTTAAGAGGATTTGAAATAAAGCTATGTGGTTGAGGTACAATGTTCAGAATTATGACCTGCTGAATATTGGAAACAGATCTAAAGAATGCTATACTCCTAAGTTTAACTCACATAATACTTATTTTCCTTTCATTTTTCTTCTTCTGTCAAAACTTGAGATTCCTATGGGTCAGGTGGAAATGGATATTGGCTGGACAGAATCCTGGATAATGGGCATCTGGAGATTTAAGATGGTCAGCGATTGGGCTTATCCACTAACTTTATCTCAGGTCCTATCTCTGAGGGATTGAAAGCTGATGTGCACGTAGTCTGAGAACATGGCGAGAAAGAGGTAGCAAGAAATAAGGGAAAGATAATACAAAGATGCTTTAAAGTTGGCTAAATGCTTTAAGTATTGTGGCAACTGATTGCCTCATCCCATGGAAACATCAGGAGAGGTCTCAGTGGTCCAACAGGAAGAAAAAGGGAAGCACTTACCCAGAGACCTCATGATGCCCTTGATAAAGTGCTGCCAAGTCTGACTCAAGGACTTTCTGGTCTATTGTGCATGAGTGCCAGTCAGGTCCCCATGGCCATCTATGTGATGTTAAACTCTAAGACAAGATGCCAGGTAGAAAAGATGTTGGGGTTGCTCCTGGGTGAAACTGGTCCTGTAGTAAAGGCTCAAAGGAAATGTAAGACCAACGGTTTGAATTAAGCTCAAATGTTTCCAGAAAACTCAAGGGAAGTATAGAAAGTAAACAGTCAAGCCCCTGGGGACATACACTTTAAGAGATATGAAGACTGAAATGTCTGAAGTAGTAGTTGAAGGGGTAATAGTAAAAGGAACAGGAATGGCTGCCATAGACCTCAAGGGAAAAGAGATTGTGACTAGAAAACACAGAAGTCAAATAAAATGAATTGTGACCATTGAGTTTGGGGTTACTGGCTAAAAATATTAATAAAAACTCTGGCATAAGGAATAGAAGCAAGCCTGCAAATTACAAAGCGGTAAATGGATTGCTATCTGGATGGACCAGTGACATACTGGCTTCTGTCATATGTATACACTACTACGTCACAATGTGTTAAACATTCTCAAGTGTTCAAACTTTTTAATGAGAATTTTTGGTGTGAATAAAAGTGCTCTATGTTTTAAAGTTTAACACTCTATGGTGTGGTTTTCATGAACATCTAAGTTTAGATTGTTTTGACTCTTGGGTCTCGGGTTGTTATAACTGAGAAATATTTCATGCAGACTCTATCTCCAAATGAAAGAACTAGACTGTTGGCTCTTGTTAAATTATGAAACTCACTGTGGTCCTGTCTACCAAATATGTGAAATTCTTTGAGTCTTTTCTGGAAAACTCCCATTCTGTCATTCTGTTATTGTAAACCAATTGGGAGGTATTGGATTTCTCCATTTTTAACCAATTTGTATAAAACCTCTCTGAAACTGTTTGAAAGTAATCTTCTAACTTAAAAGATGTCTAGAATCTAATATGCAGATACAAGATATTTTAGACACTTTTCCAGAACAAAATTTCAACATTGGAAACTTATCCCCAAAACTGCTTTTATAGGATTCTCTCCATGGCATGAATTCTTCCAAAGCAGTTTTCTTTTTATCAGTGTTACAACTTTGCCTTGAAGGGACAGGTTCCTCTGAGCACACCATTGTGTCAAGGTCAGCAAATATGGAACATCTGACATTTGGAAGAGGCAAATGCTTCACTCTGTAGCTTTTCTCTTTAATGAGCTAGGGAGTAATGAAACATTCTCATACTATAGACATTTACTAGCTCTAATTACAAAATATCGTAAGGCATCTCCTATCGTTTAAAAGTCTTCCTGAAGTTGCTCCCATCAGTGACATCTTCTAGTACAACGTACTATTTTCAACTTCTTGGCAACTCTTTGTTTGTGAGTGATGAAATAGATGAACTGCACCTCTGATATGTCTGTAAATTTACCCTGGTATCAGCAGTGGCCACACTCACATTTTTTTCCTTGACGGGGGTCATTTAATGTTGAATGTGTCTCACAAAAGTAATTTTAGGTGTATCATTTTTGAAATAGAATCTGACAGATACCATAATCTGAGACACATTCAAAACATTTTCACTTTCTGCCAACTGTATAGCAACCTCCCACACTATATAATTTGTTCTAAACCTCATTTCTTCAGGTTCTTAGTATTGTCTGTGTATCTGCCAATAGTATTTGATAGATGCATGGTTCTATTGTTTCCAGTGTAGTCTAGCAATTTCTATCATGGCAGGATGAGACAAGTGATCCCTTAGTGGTAAATGGATTTCTTTTCACTCCTAAACATTTTATCGCTACGTTCAGTGAAGTCTCAGAGTATTAGAGTAAAAATCACATAACACTACAGAAAACTGAAAGAATTGTAAACACATTTTTCATATACTTGCAAGATTAACAAGACCACAAAAATTAACACATCTAGATATTTAGATATCTATATTTAGGAATTTATCTGCCATTAATGGCGATATTACCCTCATAGTTCTATAACTTTAATTGATCCCTTGGCAGATTTCTTGAGAGAACTGAGTGTCTTACTCCATAGTGTGTGTTACAATGTGAGATAGCACAGAGCTTAGTGCATGCGGGTTTGAGAAATTTATTCTTTCAGGAGAGAGCATGAGAGTGAAAGAGTGGGTAAAGGGAGAAGAGAGAAGCAGGGAGAGGCCTGGCATCCCAAGGAAAGAAGGGAAAGCCAGCACCTGAGGCCCCGTGGCTAGGTGATTTTAAAAGGGGTTGTACACTGGGGAGATGCAGTGGAGAAACTGCTACATCTATTTCTTCTTGGTGGCAGGTAGATGAGAAAAAACAAGCCCAGATGTCCAAGAGCCAGCTCCACTGCCTTTCTGAGAAAGGGATTGGGGGCGGGGGATGGAGGATTATTACAGAAGATGGGCTGATAGGACTGAAAACTAAAGCTCCTGCCCTATTTTCTCAGGAACTCTGTAAAAATCAGATTCCCAAATTTCTAAAAGGAAAGATTAACCTCTCTGTCTGCTCAGCCCTTTTCAGACGTCATACAACTCCCATGGGTTCCCTGGTACTGAAGAACTCACAGGGTCTTTAACTATTACTAACAAAGAATAGGGTTAGGTGTGTTCCTGTTTTTATAATTTTTGTAAGGCCACCCCGTTCAGTATGGTTATTAACTGACTACATAGGAATAGAAATGATCGGCTTCATAATTTTCTTGTTCTCAAGTGCTTATTTGTTCCTTTAACCTGTCATTTCACTGTAGCAGTCCTTAAATCACAGGTCTACCCAGACTGGGGGGAAGACTCTCGTTAAAATTAAACATCCACCCATCTGAGGACAACAGGCTGCAGAGGCTGCAAGCAGGACTGTGGGGAGGGAGGCTTGGCCAGGACCTCCAGTTAGAGAACTTCTTCCCACATCTCCTGTCCCCGGTACTCCCTGAAGGGGAAAAAACTTCAACTCTCCTAAGTTCGGGTTGGCACTAGTTCCTGTAATAGATTACGAGATAAAGTTTAACATGCACAGTGGTCATCGTGTGGTAGGAAAATAAATCAAGGCAGTGGCATAAAGTCCTGAGTTTGTATAAGACCTTCGAAGAGCAGTCCACTGTAGAGAAGTAATGGGACAAGAAAAGCAGGCCTGGGCTTTAAAGGCAGGAAAAACCTGTGGGGAGGAATAAAATCTGATCCCAGATTTCTTGTGCCATCTCAGTACTGAGGGAAATCATAAAGGAAAATTTCTTTAGGTGTGACAGGAGGATAGAAAAGGCCCCACTGTCAGCAAATGGGGAAGGCAGAAGTCCCCTGTCTGAACTCCCCAGCTCGACAGTCCAAGTTTCTGGGGGGCACTTTTCTTTCCTTCATGGCTGACCAATGCATGGATGAGAGTCAACTTAGAAGTCTGGTGTCTGTCAGAAGATACTAGTGTTAATGTGTAAGGGCTGGGGGCTGGAAGGTTTCCTGACACTCTGGCCAATTAAATGCTTCAGTTCACGAGGACTTTGTACCACTAGTCATGGAAGTATATTGAACACACAGGCAGTAAGGGGCGGGGGTGTGGTATGAACCACAGCAAGTAGCTCAGGAGATTGGCTTCCTGAGGGACAGGAGGGTCTGGATTTCCCTGGAAATGCTGGCAGTGGGGTGGGGCTCTCCCTGCAGAGCTTCCTCCAGTGACAGCTCCTGTCAAAGACGAAGGCTTCGGTTCTCAGAGCCGCTGCTGCAGGCGCCTCTGCCATGGTCACTTTCTTTGCTGTTTTTATGGACTTCCATGGGCTCATTCATGGTCATCTCAGCTGCCTTCTCTTGGCTTCACCTTTTCTTTTTGGGTGTCTGGCGCCTGGCCCTAGCTGGTATTATTATGTCAGTCTACCACACACACGCATATCAGTAATTTCACTATTGGCTGGGTTATTTATCATAAGTGACTCTATTGAGACATTCAAGATACAAAACATCCCACATCACTGTCAAATCTTGTGTTCTAAAGTCCAGAAGCAGAGGTCAGTAATTCTGTGTGGACTAATAAGATATGTCATCACATTCCTGAAGAGAAAGGGAGTTCACACTAAGTTCTCATACAACAGGGTCTGATAAAACTTTATTCTCGGGAGGTGGGGTATGCTCCAAATAATAACAGGTAGAAAACTGTGGGATCACATCAAAGCTACATAATATAACCAAACAGGTTTGCTTGCTCCAAGCACAGTGGCTCAAGTATACCGAGACACCAGGGAAGCAGTGGAGAGGTTAATCCCAGGGCAGCTGCAGAGACAGGAGGAAACCTCAAATTTCACCTCAGGATTGAGGGTAAGGGTTTTAAAGGGTCTGGATTAGGAGATGGGCTAAAGTGTGAAGACTGCTGATTGATTGAAATGAGGGGCATGGTCATGGGATGGGGATATAAAGAAATAGTACCCGATGCTGAGTGGTTCTTTGGGTGCAGGTCTTCAAACTGGTTGGTGTGAGCTGTTCCATTGGAACTGAGGATCTGAGAAACATCTTAAGCAAATTCTTGAGCAAAGAGGTCTTTGATTCTAGCTTGAGAGATTCTTATCTATAGGACTAATGGGGGAGCAGGGGACAGGTGGTCCACATGCTTATGTGACATTCAGCAGCTGCAGGGAAGTGGGTCCAAGTGTACCGGTGCACGTGGATCACGACTAACAGAGTTCTGCCTAAAGCCTGGATGATAATAGTCATTAACCCTGTCAGCAGTTCCTGCTCACAAGGGTGCTAAATGGGGGCAGAGGGATCCTGATAAGGATCAGAAAAATGAACTTGTTCTATGGTGCCTATAGGCTATCTGGAGTGCCAGGTCTGAGACTCTCACCCTGCATAATGAAAACATTGTGCCAAACCATGAAAGACACTAACTTAACAGAACATGGAATTGAGGCAATTATTAGCCCTGTTAGAAGGGAAATACTAATTTTAGGAGTCCTTATAAAACTGAAATCCCTGAGGTACCCATGAATAAATTTCAAAAAAAAAACAATTGGATAGTTCTGGGATTCAGAGAGAAACCTGTAACCAGATGGACTATTTACTTAAGAATGATGTATTGCTACCAAGCTACTCCCTGTTCAGCCAGGCTGTAATCCAAGGCTATTCTATTTAAGACAGTCTGAGCCAATGAATTCCTCTCTACTAGGCAGCTATTGTCAAGGCTGTTTCATTAGCAAGAATTCCCAAGGTCATGGAAAGGCTTCTTTCTCTGATGTGTTCATCAGACACCACCAAGGCAACAAAGGCTACCCAAGCAAGTACCCAGCTCCATCTTCCTGGTACCCAAGCAAGTGCTGGTTGGGTACTTCCCCAAAGTGAACATGTAGACCTGTTACTCCTACCAAGTAGCTTTAGGGAGCTGGTTCAGCATTTGGTCTCAACAGATGTGTAAAGTTATTCAATCATTCCTTTTTCCAAACAGGCAAGTTCTTCCTATATGCCAGTTATCAATGCATTCATAGGCTCAATGCAGTTCCCTGATAACACAAAAAAGTATCCTGGAGGTACACACAGGGCCTCAGACTGTATAGATTGAACTTAGAGTCTTCTGGCAGAGCTTTAGGAATTGGACTAAACCAAGGACCTGTAGCCAGTGGGCTACAGTGGACTATTATTATTCCGGGTCATTGTTTTACAGTAAGGAGTTTTTAAATTTAGAGAGACCCTGGATAAGATTCCAGAGGTATCTCTGGGAAGGCTACTGGTATTCCCAACATACCTGGAATAGAGTAAATGGGGGGCAGGAAGGCTACTTCCTCAGCAAGCTTGATCAAGGTAAATCTTAAGAAGTAGGGACCTCATAACAGCAACTAATTTATGTAATTTCTTGTTGGGTCAGAAAATAGAGTAAATAGCTGACTGAATACTTGGGTTATTAACTGGCTCAGGGTAATTTCACAAACCAGGGTATAGAGCAAATTCTAAACTCTTCCATAAAGAGAAGGAAAGAGATAGGAGATGAAGGGTCTTGGGTTACTGCCTATATTTGGTAACTCATCAGGGAGGGGGGGTGCTTTTATTTTCTACACTAAAATTGGGAACAGCTTGACTAGGCATTACTAAAGGGTCAGTGTGATGATGAACTTAAAGGGTCTGAAGTGACATATCCATCAATCGATTAAGACATTTCCCAGACTTTGACCTCTGGGAAATTTAACCATGGAGTTGACCCTGGCACTTGCATGGAAAGACAAGAAAGCAGAGGTAGACCAAAATCATGTTGATTAGTTCCCAGAGAGACAATTAAAGACTTAACAGGTATAACCAGTCACCAGTCATATCCAAGCTATAAATTGAAATTCTGTTTCTGCTTCAGTGAAATAAGCCTACTGAATATGCTGACTGGTTACTATGCCCCAGCTGACAAAACATGCACTTAGGTTAACAAATGTGATTGCTATCACCATATAAGAACTCAAACCCAGGGAGGAGCCATAATCCCACACTCAGGGAGACTGCTGGACAGGCTATGGGGATTGTCTTTAAGGTAGTATTTATTGAGTAAAAATTAAATAATACTTTTTGATGGAGTCATAACCTATGAGTGTCTAAATAGCAGGAGTACAAGGGACTACTTCTCTATAAAATGTGATTCATAAAACTCCTGCAACTAAGATCAAAGCAATTATGAGAAAGAACTTAAGGTCTGAGTAGTTCACCAGAGCAGAAGATATGTTTTAAATATTGCTCTTATCCTCTGAATCCAAAAGTAAGTAGTATAATTCCAGTATAAGGGGTTGAGGCTATTCATTAGCAAGAAACAGAATAGAGGCTTAAACTATAAAGTCAAGTATTGTCTAGCTTTTATCTCAAAGCTAGAGGTTGGTCAGGGATTCACTTAGTCCAGGCGTCCTCAAACTACAGCCCGCCTAGCCCACAGGCAGCCTGCCTAGGACCTTTATCTGGTCTGCCTGGTGTTTTTGCCAACTCGTCCTGGGGCCTGCAGTCCAGCCCTCCAATGGCCTAAGAGACAGTGAACTGGCCCTCTGTTTAAAAAGTTTGAGGACCCCTGACTTAGTCCTTTCAGAGGAGACTTGCGCCGTGTCTGTATGACTCAAAGCAGTTCAGACAGGGTGAGCTTCATCGCTAGCAGAACCCAGGCTTACCTTCTTGAGCTTTATGGAGGAGTAGGTCACCAGCAACACGTCACATGGCTGTTCCACTGAAACATCAGCCAGAGGTCAGGATGCTGGAGGTTTTTGTTCTTCAGTAACACCCAGTCTCCAAGCTGATAGATGAGGAGGGGACGTGTCTATAGGAAATGATTTGCTAGAAGCAAACCTGCGAATGGCAGTTAGGCTTAAAGATTACATGTACTCCATAGCATCTAGCTCTTTATTAGGGTCTTTTTTCCAAAATATTAAGAGTATGTTGGGTAGTGATTTCTCACGAGGAAAGGACGACAGCTTGGCCATGGGTGCAGGCTCACTCCTGGAATTGTATGAAAGCAAGAAATGACTACTACTTGGGGTGGCAGTAGCAAAATGTCTTTATTCACAACCACCTTTTATATAGTAAACTAATCACATACACCAAATTGGTCAATAATCTTAACATTGTCTATTCTTAAACTATATAAAAGACAAAGTCCAGGAAAGTAAGATAACTGTCTTAAAACTAGCCTCAAGCTATTCCTCTAAAGATCTGAAGTAACTAATTTAAGACTACCCTCAAACTATTCCTCTAAAGATCTGAAACAACCCTGCATTATCTGACTTCCATTGGCAAAATCAAAGGTCAGGACAAACAGGGAAGTAAAACTTTTTCTTCCATGTACTCAATTAAGTTTCCCAGAAACAGGCTCAATGACTGTTTTCTTGCAGTTTGGAAGCCCCCCACTTTTGCAATGGAGTTTTTCTCACTGACATCAATCTTTGAGTCATGACTCCACAGATGGGCCATCAACCCTTATCTGGCAGGCAGTCTGACTGCATGGTCAGAGTTCCATGCAGGAGGTCCTTATCACCTTACCTGCAGGTCCTGCTATCCTCTCCCAGGCAGCTAGGCTTCTATAAGACGTACAATACTCACGAGTCTTTTCACTCAGTTTCTGGAATTAAAAGAGCAAATTTCATTTAGCTAGTTTTATGGGGGCATTCCTCCCACAAGAGTAAAAGTGTTTATTACATGAATGGCTTTGTAATGCTTTGGATGTAATGCTTTGGAGTATATGGATGGCTCTGTGAAGTACTGGAATAGAGTTCATTGTACCCATCAAGTAGGTTTTTGCACCATCCCCCCAGCCCCTGCTTGATTTCCACTGATTGTCCTCTGTGTACATGTGTGTCCATAACTTAGTTCCAATTTATTAGTATGTGTAGTGGTGGTTTTTTCATTCTTGAGATACTTAGGATAATGGTCTCTAGTCCCATCCAAACCATGTGGAAGGCTGTAATTCATCCTATGTCTAAACAGTACTCCATGGTGTATATATAAAACATACTTTGAAAATCTGTTCATGAACTGATGAGCACTTGTGTTGATTCCACACCTTTGCAATTATTTTACTGCAATAAACATTCAAGTGCAGGTGTCTTTTTGATAAAATGACTACTTTGGGCAGATGCCAGCAGAGGGATTGCTGGATCAAATGGGTCCACTTCTAGCTCTTTGAGAAATCTCCATATTATATTCTCTAAGGCCCCAGTTTTGAACTAGTGAGCCATGGTATGGTAGAGTGTTGTGAAAATGTTTTAAAATCATTATTTTAATAAATTCATAGTAATTATATTTTTTACTTTTTTGATCAACATAATTTAAGTGTGCTGCAGAAGTTTCATAAGGTTAAAGTATGTCATGAGATAAAAGTTAACACTGCTGTAGAGGTCATACTAAGCTGTGCTAACTCGCAATCATTGGGGCCTTTTAATCTAAGGGTTGTGCTTAGAAAGAGTTTCTTAGAATTTCAAAAGGACTCTGAGCCCAGTTGAGGGGCCACTCTTACTGAGCAGGGCAATAGGAAACACCTTATCCCAGGTCAAGTTAGTTTCCTAACAAATCTTAATTCTTTTTTAGGGTATGCTTCACTTTTTTCCTGTCTTCCCCCTAGACTGGCCTCCAGGATATACAGAGCTGCCGTGTGTTATACCACGGGCTTGAAAGACATCCTAGATGACTTTGGCCACAAAGGTGGTACTACTGCTGCTGTAGAGATGGGCAGGCCAAACTGAAGGATAACTTAAGTAGAGCCTTTACAATGTTGAGCACCTTCCATTTTGTAAGACAGCACCTCAACCCATCCCAAAAATATGTACAAACATGAGCAGATGGCCCTTCCCCCCTTACCTATGCTCTTTGTATCAAGGGTAGAGGATCAATTTGGGGGTGGTTCTGGGTGCAGAGAAAAATCTTGTGTATGGCCTTTTGAATAGTCTTATGCATATGTGTGGGCCAAGAATATATTTCTGAATCCATACAGGGTGGCATCCCAGCCATAATGTGTGGTGTCATGAACATGTCCAACCATGTCATCTAGGCAATATAGGAATAATACCAAGACTATTACTTCTCCACTCTATATCTACCTGTCCTGAGTTTTTCAACTGGTATCTTGAACCACCCTATATGTTCAGAGGACTTAAGGTCAAGGTTTTGGGTGGGGTATTAAGGCAGCAGAAGGTCCCCTAGGTTTTAATGCTGTTATCTGCCTAACTCTTGCCATTTGCTACAGAACTGCCCATTGATACCTAGGGACGTGAACTACAACCACTTCAGGGAGCCAAGACTGCCTCCTGCCGAGCTAAAATCTCTTCACATTTAATTTCTTCAATACTAGAAATTAAAAGTACTTTGTTTCCATATAACACCATGAACATGACCACCAGAAGGTCATACCCTGAATCCATGTAGATGGTCACTTGTGAGTCTTTACCTGATTAGAAGGCCTGGATGAAAGCAATGAGTTCATTTGCTGTGCTTATGTCCCTGGGAAAGTGCTTCAGCTTCCAAAAGTTTACATTGTAATTACCACAGCATACTTGGATTTCTGCTGTCCCTGGTCTGTGAAACTACTTGCATCTGTGAATATCTCTAGATCTGGATCTTCCCGGCATATGTCCATCAAGACTGGCCAGCAAGAATAAACTTGTTGAATTTGTAAGCAGTCATGCGTAAGTTCAGAGGCTATCTGAAAGAGCAAGGTGGCAGGATTTAAAGTGGCTATAGCTCTTAACATCACATCTGTTATCTAGTAGAATAGTCTGATATTTACCTAGCCTTCCAGAGCTGGCCAATAACCTTCTTTGCCAATAGAAAGGTACATAGTGAAGGGTAGATGCTGTAGTGCACTGGCCCAGGGTAAGTCCTTCAGCTTCCTGAAGTTCACAGGTGGCAGCAGTAGCCCAAAGGCAAGAATAGCCATCAACCTGTGCCAGTGTCCAGATGTTTTACAAAGTAGGCTACTGGCTACATGACATTCCAGGTCTTGGGTTAGCACCCTTAACTCATTCATTCTGTGGATGAGTAGGTCACAGTGCTTCCTTATATCAGGGAGCTGGTTATGCTGGGGCTGTGAGCAGCCAAGTTTTTGGCCATCTTTGGTATGTTCTAAGGGTTTGTCTCTAAAGTATTGTATAGTGGTGTTGCTGAGAGTCTGAAGGTGGCTCCAAATGTGGCAAAATTCAGACATGCCTGAGAAGTGGCTTAGCTACCACTGGGTACTGAGTTTAGCAACTCTAGTGAAAGCGTCCCTCCCATCAGGGAGCAAATTTCTCTGCCCCGGGAGAACTCCATCCCCAAATATTTAACTGAAGGTTATAAAACTTTTTCTTGGAAACCTTATATCCCTGTTCAGCCAGAAAGCTTCAATGGTGTTCTGATCAGAAGCCCTCCCTGGTTGTGCTAGCAACTATTGTCACTGACACATTACAGCCAAGTCCCTTCCTTTAAGTGAAAGTCTCAGAGGTACTTGCCAGGTATTTGCCCAAACGTGGCCGGAGAGTTTTTAGAACCTTGGGTGAGTGCTGCTGTTCTGCCCTTAGTACCTAGGTCCCCCCATTCAAAGGCAAATGATTCTTGTGACTCTGGACTTTGAGGGAAGTAAAAGAAAGCAATTTTCAAATCTAAGACTGTTAATCAGTTTTATCAGTTAAGGTTGTGTGAGTAATAAGGATAGGGGACCACTAGGTGAATGTCTTATACAACCTGGTTAATCTCTAGTCCTGAACAAGCCTATGTTCTTTAATCTCAGCTTTTGAGCAGCAAGATATAAATGCATTACATGGGAGGACAGCAAGGTCAGATAAGTCCAATCTGGAGGAAAGACAAAGGTGGGATGCATCATCATACTTGTTCCCTCCAGATACTATTTCAGATTTGGCAGCCCCATCCCTGCAAGTTCCTTGACCTGTAGTAGCGTTGCCAACTTGGCCCTCCCTCAACTCCCATCTGCCCAGGGAGGCATCTGGACTCACCTCTTATGGCAGTTCTTTAGGGACAATTGTGGGCTTCTGAGCTTTTTGTAACAATGCAGTTGGCAAGACACAGCTTGATCTGGGGGCACTCTGATATTCAACCCTCCCAGAGGAAAGGTAACATTTGCATTCAGGTTAGTTGAGAAATCATGTCCTATATGCATTCAGGCATATAAGAAGCTATGTCTAAAGTGAGTCTGTCCCATTTGACAATCCAGGGGTGGGAGGAATGGTAGACGTAGGATCTTCCTGAGAAATCAGTCACTGTTTGTAGTTTCTGAAGATGGTTTGGACAAGAGTGTATTTAATAACAATTAATGTCACTGATATCCACTAGAAAGTACAAAGTTGATTTCCCTCCATAACAACTCAGGGCTTCAGGTAGGAAATATGAGGAGGGGATTGGTTGGGTCAGAGGAACCCTTGGGTCCTTTTGTTTCTTATCCTCAAAGTCCTCAGCCATAGATCCCTGGGCTATTTCAGGCATGTGGAGGATGGGAGATTCCTTCCCTATACACTGGCCCTTTTGTGGGGTAGGCAATCTTTTTTCCAATGGCCCTCCTGTCTGCAGTCACCTTGGCTGGGACTTGTAGTGGGGTATTCCTTAAAGGGAACCATGGGTTTTATCATGTGTTAAGGTCCCTGGGGGGAGAGCCCTCAATGTGGTCCAGCGGTTCCTGAATTGGAATATCCGCTGGTAGGGTGGCATGCTGTTGCATTTTTCATTCTTTCTGCCGTGGCACCTGGTCTGATGGTGAATGCTTTAAAAGCAATCTCCACCACACAGGATAAAGACATGCAACTTTTCTCCAAATATTACAGGCAGGCTGGCTAATGTCATGTTTGTTAAATTTTCTCGGGCTTGGGAATTGATACTAGTATATATATCAACTGAATGCTTCAAAAATGTGTCACAGGATTTCTGAGGGTCTCATTGGACTTGAGCCTTATTAAGCCTTTTCTGCTTTGGGTTCCCCTTTATGGAGTCCAGCCAGAATACAGTTGTGGTAATGCTCAAGTGTAGGCCTGTCTCCAGTGTTAACATTCCAGGGCTGGCTGAGCACGCTACAACCTGGGCAGCTACCTGCACTGGCTTTCCAGGAGAATCCACATGTGCACAATCTGCCTGTCCCTTAACATTTTCTAAGACCTTTCTCTGCTCAGTGGTTAGAAGTATCTTTAACAAGTTTTGCTTGTCAGCCCTGTTGGGGTTCTGAATTACAGGTATAGGAGAATAAATGTTGCCCTTGTTTTGGGTCCTTCTGATAGGTGGACGTACTATCTTTCCGCCTAAGAGAATAGGCCCAAAGGAGCTCTCCATGGGTAGTGTTGGCAGCATCAGTGCCTCCTTGGTACCCTGGCCACATTGGGTTCCTTGGCAGATGGTTAGAAGGGGAGCCCATTCTTAGTCTTCTGATGCTGAGAACTTTGTTCAGCAATTGGTGGCACGGCCATGGTTCCCATAAGGCAGGAGGGGAGCCAATGGCCCATTCAACTGAACTAGCCAAGTACTGTCATCCTTTACCTGCGACTCTGCTAGTATAGGCTGTTTGATTAACATTCTGTTGATTTTTGCCTTTGGTACATATTGGCTTATTTTGCCAAAGCAAAACATTACACATAAGGGATTTTATCCCATTTTTCTTCCTTCTGGGTCCTTAACTGTAATTAAGGGAACTATTTTCCAGCCACCTTTCCTCATCCTCTAGTGGGTTTTAGGCTAGATTATGTTGCAAAAATCATTTCTCTTAGGTTCAAAGTGAAGGATGCCCAATGTGGCAAAACATAGCCAGTAGGCTGCTTGGGGAAATGCTAAATTCAGTTCCCCCAATCAGTTGAGGCAAACTTCACTGCTCACACAACAGGGATGCCAGTTGCTGTGCAGACTGAGTTCAGTCTGGCAAGGTTCTCAAACTTAGCTAGCACCTCATGCCTTTGATCCATACAAAGTGAAGAGCGATGGCCACAAGCTAGAAGTCTCCTGAAAGGTCACTCTGTATAATGGAAAGAGAATAGACAGCCACCCTGAGTTAAGCCAGAAAAGAAACTAGACAGCCACCATGAGTTAAGCCACCAAGCTGCCCCTGGCTATTCCCTTAGAGCTCATGGAATGCAACTAGCAAAACAGGTCCCCTGAGTCAAGCCACGGAGCTGCTAGTGTCTTTCAGTGTTTCCACACAAACAGGACAAGACAAAATGGAGGCCTCACAAGTCCGTTTCAAAACCAAATTACAAAATCAAGGCCCAGAGGGATTACTACAGTGTCCTTTATTCCCCTTTTGGTTGAGGGGCGTCCCTTAAAACAGAGCCCACCTCCTGCACTGGAGGGTGAAAGTAGCTGCTTGTGGCACCACAAACAACCATATGTGTTGAAGGTCAGCAAAGCCCCACTGGCAAAGAAGGCTTTGGAACTGCCCCCTGGCTTAAGGAGCAAAGCATCCACTTGGACCTGTGTCCAGGACACCAGAACAGTGAGGGTGCAATGATTCCTTTGTATAAAGATCACTTTGAATTAAAAGCTGTTCATAATCAGGAAACTCCAAACAAAGACTTTCCTCTATCTACCTAAAATTTTAAAGGGCTTCTAGATTCCTTATCACATGCTAATAACCTGTCTCCCAGGTTAATTTACTAATCAGTTTCTCTCCATCTACCCTTCCCCTTAGCAACCACTTGCTACAGGTAGACTTTCCAGTTTCTCTCTCTCCTCCCTTCTGAAAGGCATCTTTAAAAGCCACTGACTATCACTGACACTTTGGGAAATCACTCTTATGGTTCCGCCTATGTGTATGGTATTCGGAAATAAACCTTTCTTTTATTAATCTACTGTAACTGTGAGTTGATCTTTTTAGAGAACCAACCTGGGGAAACGGGCAAGTTTCCCTAAGACTTCCCTTCAGCACTGAGCCTCTGGCAAATGCCCATGAGGGGCCTCCTGGAAAGCTCAACACTAAATACTACCACTGTGACTGGTCATTGCCTGATACACAGTGTGTCAATATATAGACACCATGGGTTTGTTATGCCCGAAATTCCCCCAAGTGGCCCCAAAGAGACAGTCCGAGACACACTCTGATGTAAAAGCACGAGGTGAGCTTTATTCAAGCCCGGGAAGCCCGGGCCTGGACTCTCTTGGCATGCAAGCCGAGGACGAGCCTCGAACCCGGGGTGGGGGAAGTTTTTATGGGGTACAGAAAGCAAGAAGGGTAGGGTCGGGTACGTGTACACTTTTGATTGGTGGTTGAT
>CAUYQV010163682.1:0-18093 GCA_963574575.1 Galagoides demidoff | reverse complement strand
TCTTGGACTCAAGAGATTCTCTTGACTCAGCCTCCCTTGCAGCTAGGAAGACAGGCCGCCCCCCCCCCCCCCCCCGCCGTGGTGTGGTGTGGGGGTGTGGTTTGCTGGGGGAGCCCGGGGTGCGAGCCCCCCGCCCCCACCCACCAACACACACACCCCCACCAAAACCACGCCCCGGGGGGGGGGGGGGGTGCCTGTCTTCCTAGCTGCAAGGGAGGCTGAGTCAAGAGAATCTCTTGAGTCCAAGACTTTGAGGTTGCTGTGAGCTGTGATGCCAAAGCACTCTACTGAGGGCAACATAGTGAGATTCTGTCTCAAAAAAAAGAAAGAAAGAAATATGCACAGCTTATGGTGATGATGCAAGTAAGGCACAGAAATACACATGCCTATATTGGTGGCTTTATTTTTGCACTGTAACCTAAAAAAAGCATAGTATTGGGCGGCACTTGTGGCTCAAAGAGTAGAGCACTGGCCCCATATGCCAGAGGTGGCGAATTCAAACACAGCCCCACCAAAAATCGCAAAAAAAAAAAAAAAAAAAAAAAAAAAGTACAGTATCAACACTGGTGTTGTGGATGTTATCCCATCCTCTTTCCTCAGTGTTAAAGCACACGTGAGGGACTATCTCTCTGTTATTACATAACACCATTCAGTCATGTAAATCAAGAAAGTTCTCACCCATTCATTTATGTAAAAATGAAATTAAATCTTATTCATTTTTTTTTTCAGGCACTGTTGATATTCAGAGATGTGTTGATAGAATTCTCTATAGATGAGTAGGCCTGCCTGGACCCCAATCAGCAGAATTTGTATTGCGATGTCATGTTAGAGACCTATAGACACCTGGTCTTCTTTGGCGAGGAGAACTTACACACACAGTTCCTACTGTATACTAAGCATTTCATATTGCTTCTTTGTAGAAGAGTTTTGTGGAATTTCTTCTTTGACTGTGTTAGTTTCAGATTGTTGTTTCTTTTTTGGAGACAGAGCCTCAAGCTGTCTCCCCGGGTAGAGTGCTCTGGCATCACAGCTTACAGCAACTTCCAACTCCTGGGCTCAAGTGAGTCTCCTGCCTCTGCCTCCCAAGTAGCGGGGACTACAGGTGCCCACCACAATGCCCGGCCACTTTTTGGTTGCAGTCATCATTGTTGTTTGGTGGGCCCAGGCTGGATTGGAACCTGCCAGCTCAGGTGTATGAGGCTGGCACCTTAGCTGCTTGAGCCACAGGTACAGAGCCCCAGATTGTTGTTTCTAAGGAAAACTTAAGTTCTTGGTATAGAAATGAAAATACTTCAAATGTTTATCTTGGTACTAATCTTAGCCTTTCTTGAGCTGATACATGTCCTTCAATGCATTGATGGTAACTTCAAAAATTTAGAGGCTTAGAATTGTTTAAGTCTAATTACTAGCATTTAACATTGTTCAAGTTCTATTTCAGTAGTACTGGGTAGTGGAGCATTTTAAATGATTTTTTTTTTTTTGAGACAAAATTTCACCTTATCCTCAGCAGAACCTCAAACTCTTGGGCTTAAGCGATTCTTGTGCCTCAGCCTCACAAGTAGCTGGGACAACAGGCACCTGCCACAATTTCCAGCTATTTTGTTGTCGTAGTTGTCATTGTTGTTTTAGCTGGCCTGGGCCAGGTTTGAAGCTGCCAGCCTTGGTGTATATGGCTGGTGCCCTACTCGCTGAGCTATGGGCATCGCCCCTTTCAATACTTTCTAAATATTCTAAAGTTTCTGTTAGAAACATTTATTTAGTTTTTATTTATTTATTTATTTATTTGAGACAGAGTCTCACTATGTTGCCCTTGGCAAAGTGTCGTGGTGTCACACCTCACAGTGAACCAAACTCTTGGGCTTAAGTGATTCTCTTGCCTTAGCCTCTGGACTGGCTGGCACTCTTGGCACCACTTGCCTCCCCACCATGATGTCCGGCTATTTTTCTGTTGCAGTTGTCATTGTTATTTAGTAGGGCCAGGGCCCCGTTCAAACCCACCTGCCTCAGTGTATGTGGCCAGTGCCCTCCCCACTGAGTTACAGGTGCTGTCAAAACCTCTACTTTTAGGTTATTCTTTAAAATTTTCTAAAATGTTGTGTTCTGTACTTTAGGAAGGTACTAGATTGGTAATTGGAGAAGCCCAACAAGAGTCATGTCATTTTTTCTAATAAAACAGGCCTTGCTGTCTCTAAACCAGACTTCCTCACCTGTCTGGAGCAAAGTAATGAACCCTGGAAGGTGAAGACACACCAGACAGTAGTCAAGCACCCAGGTAGGTTGCAGGGAATGGAGCAGATAACACTGGTGAAAGGTCCAAAGTTCAAGGAGAAAACCAAACACTACAATGTGATTAAGAAAGCTCAGGTTCATTGGAAATGATTTCTGAGAAGCCTGGGTGTATTTCTCTTGTTCATAAATAAGGGCACCTCTGTTCTGCTTTTCATTTCTTATGTTTATTTTCTCATTGAGACAAAGTCTCACTGTGTTTCCTTCAGACTCATGTGCCATGGCATCAGCCTAGCACAGAGCATTGTTAACCATCTTGGTTCAAGTGATTTTTCGGTCTCTGCCTCTCAAGTAGCTGAGACTACAGGTTTCTCCACATACCTGACTAATGTTTTTACTGTTTTTTAGTAGAATCAGAATCTTTCTCTTGCTCAGGCTTGTTTCAAACTCTCAAACTCAAGCAACATGGCCTCTCAGAGTGCTAGGTATACATGTATTAGCCACCATGACTGGCCCTATTTTTCTTTTCAAATTTTTTAATTTTTTTTTTTTTTTGAGACCAGGTTTCACTTTCTTACCCTGGGTAGAGTAACATTGTGTCTTACTTCATATTAACCTCAAACTCATGGGCTCAAGCAATCCACTTGCCTCAGCCTCCCAAGTAGCTAGGATTACTGATTCCTGCCACAATGACTGACTATTTTTTTTTAAGAGACCTGGTTCTGCTCTTGCTCAGATTAGACTCCTATCAGTGAGCTCAAGCAATCCACCTGCCTTGCCCTCCCAGAGTGCTAGGATTATAGGTGCCATACCTTTTATTTTTAATTTTACATATTTTTTTTTTAAGATAGAATCTCACTTAGTCACCGTAGGGAGGGTGCTGTGCTTTCACAGCTCCAGCAATCTCAAACTCATAGGCTCAAGTGATTCTTTTGCCTCAGCTTGCAAAGTAGCTGGGACTATAGGCATCCACCACAATGCCTGGCTATTTTTTTGTTTGTTTGTTTGTTGTAGTTGTTACAGTGGTTTGGCAGGCCTGGGCTGGGTTGAAACCCACTAGCCCCTGGTGTACGTGGCCAGAGCTGTAAGCACTAAACAATGGGCACCAAACCTCTTTTTAATTTTTAGAAGGAATTTAGTTTTTAGTGATGTTCTGTCTAGTTTACAGTGAGAACAAAGAACTTTATGGCTTACACAGGACTGCAAAATCTGATTGGTGTTTGATTGCTTTTGAGGACCTAAAAATATTTGTGTATTTTTGAGGATCTCTGAAAATTGTTTTTGTTTTTTTTTTTTTTGTATCTAGGTGTGGTGGCTCACTTCTACAGTCCTAGCATTCTTGGAGGATGGGGTGGGACGATCATTTGTGTGCAGGAATATAAGAAAAGCTTCAACAAGAGTGGAGTCCTTTCACTACTAAAAAAAGTTAATAATGACTAAGCATTGTGGTAGTTGCTTGTAGTCACAGCTACTTCGGGGGTTGAGGCAAGAAGATTACTGGAACCTAGGAATTAAGTTTGGTGTGAGTTAGGCTGATGGTGATGGCACTTTAGCCTTGACAATAGAATGAAACTATGCCTCAAAACAATTTTTTGTCTTCAACATTCTGTAAGAAATGTGAAAGTGAGCAGGTGATATTAATATTTATTTCAGGATTCTTAGGTCACCTCAAATAGATGGCATATGTCTTCTGCTTTATAGTTTTTAATTCAATGAGTGTTTCAAATAAGATACTGCAGTAAGTGTAGTCAGTAAATTTTATCAGAATACCTAAGAATCTCCCCCCAATATAAGAAAAATCTCATGTTATTTAACTTCAACATTTTGTTTTTATGTGAACTGTGATAAATAGTTTAATTTCTATATGCTATAATTTCTCATGTTTAATATCATTAAAGGTATCTACTCTGTACATGTATTACATATACTATGTCATTGGGGAGTTATAGTATTCCTGAGCATATAGCAAAATCTCTCTTGTTAGAAAATAACTCCGGTAAACTTTCTTGAGACTCTCTTTCTCTATTACCTTCGAGTTGAGTTGAGTGGCATCCATCGTAGATCTCAGAAACCTCAAATTCTTGGGTACAAGTGATCCTCTTTTTTCAGCCTCCCCAGATGGTGGGACTACAGGCACCTGCTACAGTGCCTGGCTAGTTTTCCTATTTTTAGTAGAGAAGGGGTCTTGTTCTTTCTCAGGTTGGTGTCAAATGCTTGAGCTCGGGTGATCCACCTGCCTTGGCCTCTTAAAGTGCTAAGATTACAGGTGTGAGCCACCATGACTATCATAAATAACTCTATTTTATAATTATCTCTTCCTTAGGATATGCTTATCAGGACTGTATTATTCATAACAAACATACACACACATATACACAAACACAGAAAAACTTTTATAAGTTGACCACTCAGGGGATTGTAAACATATGAAGGTGGTTAGCATAAGGACCTTGGCCTACTGCACTGATACTACACATACTATATGCCCACTCTATGTACATTAGGGCAACATGAGGAGGTGGTCAATATAGGGATGTGATCAATTTGGAGGTTCTAGTGTCTGTATATACGCATATATACACACAAATAGATACGTAAACATATATACACACACACACAAAAGTGCCAAGGTCTACAGGCCTGTCTCCATGGTCATGAGTGTGCATCTCCCTCCAGGTCTCTGGATGGGTGGGTCTACTCCCAGATCATGGCTGAGAGAAGTTGGTGATGCCCTCATAATCACTTCAAAATTCTCAGTAGGACAAATTTATTTTTAGTGTTCATTCTGAGTATGATGTAATATTTCATTATGATTTTGCTTTGCATTTCTTCAAGAATTAGAAATTTTGAGCACCCGTTCAAATGCTTTTTGGCCATTTATATATGTTCTTTTAAAAAATGTCAGTTCAATTCTTTGTCAATTTTTTTTTTTTTTGAGACAGAGTCTTATTTTGTCACCCTCAGTACAGCTCCATGGCATCATAGCTCACGGAAACCTCAAGCTTCTGAGCTCAAGCAATTCTCTTGACACAGCCTCCTGAGTAGCTGGGACTATAGATACCCACCACAGCATCCTGCTAGTCCAGCTATTTTTAGAGACTGGGTCTGGCTCTTGCTCAGGCTGATCTCAAACCTGTGAGTTCATTGTTCAATCCACCCACCTTGGCCTCCCACACCGCTGGGATTACAGGCATTAGTCACCATACCTGACCTTCCTTTGTCAATTTTTAAATCAAGGTATCCATTATTTTCTGTTGTGTTTTAGAAGTTGTTTATGTAGATATATTACTTATATACATTTGTATTCTGAGTATTATCTCCTATAATACATCTGATTTACACATATTTTCACTTATTTCTAAGGTGAGCTTTTGACTCTAGTGAAGTTTTTCTTTGATATGTGGAAATGCAACAATTTGATGAAATCTCACTGTTCTGGTTTTTTTTTGTTTTTTTTTTTTTGAGAAAGAGTCTTACTATGTGCTATGGAGTTACAGCTCAGAGCAACATAAAACTCTTAGGCTTAAGTGATTCTGTTGCCTCAGCCTCACAAGTAACTGGGACTACAGGCATCCACCACAATGCCCAGCTATTTTTTTGTTGTAGTTGTTATTGTTGTTTGGTAGGCCAGGCCGGATTTGTATGTGCCAGTCTGGTGTATGTGGTTGGCATCTTAGCCTCTTGAGCTACAGGTGCCGAGTCATCAGGCGATTCTCTTGCCTCAGCCTCCTGAGTAGCTGGGACTACAGGTGCCTGCCACAATGCCCAGCTATCTTTTGCCCAGATGGAGAAGTTTACCTAGATGTTGATTTCTTCTGGTACACATCCTCCACACACTAGATAACACCTACCAGACGTGTTCATGGAGTACATTCATTGGAAGGCTATTGTTTTCTGGAGAAACAGGAATCTGAGTATTTAATTTAGATAATAAATCTCTCCCCAGCAATAGAGCAAGAAAATCAGGTATCTAAGGGAACTGATGAGTCAACTCTTTTTCTCCAATCTAGCATGTAAGAGATTTAAGAATTTGTGTTCCATCTGTCCTGTCCCTCCTGCTACAGAACCAGATTGTTTAGTAAGAGGGGAGAGTAAAGTATTAAGCAATGAATATGTAGCCCCAGTATTTATTAGAAAGCCTTGGCCCACAGCTTTCCACAGGTAAAGAAGAGAGTGTACACTACCTGTTGGACTGGCATCCCTAGAGCCATTGAACCAAACTGTTGCTGTCTATAAAGGCATCATAGTCATGGACCAAGTATTACCTGTGGACAATGTTGTGCCCATCTCAGGTTGGCAGAGTTGACTGGGGCCTGAATATTCTCACCCAGAATCACAAGGTCAGATTCCAGTGGTAGGTGGCATCTCTTCCCAGGTATGCACCCATTTTTACCCTCAGTTCCTGAGTTTCATACCTATTTGTGCCTGGGTAACTCTGTTTAGCCTTTGCCTCAGTAAGTCCTCATGCTTAGATGACCTTCCTGTCTGAGCTGAGTTTTACTAGTGACCACAGTGAAAGAACTGCCCATTGCTTCAACCTGAGAGGAGTCTGGGGTCTCTTCCTTGATCTCTTCAGGGAGACTGTGAAGAAGTTTAACAAAGGTCATTTGCTTCATGTGGAGGGGTTTAATTAGACCTTTCTAAAAGCCAAGAGCAGAGCAAGGCCATAAGTTTATAAAAGAGCCACCAGTGAGCGGTGCATGTGGCTCAAAGGAATAGGGCACCGGTCCCATTTGCAGGAGGTGGTGGGTTTAAACACAGCTCTGGCCTAAAAAAAAAAAAAATAAAAAAAAATAAAACCCAAACCCATCAAAGAGGCACCAGCGATGCAGAAGGTGTAAAATCAAATTCAAACTCATTATTTGATTGAGAAAGTCACAATTCAGAAAGGGCAGCAAGAAGGGTTAGGGGTCCTCAGTTTGTCCTGTTGTGAGCACTCCCAGCCCTCTTTCCCCCACCCTCTCCCTCTCTTCCAGCTTATTCTCCCAGCCTATGGGCTCTCCCAGCCAGTTCCTATCCCCCCCCCAGAGTCAAGCACTGTAAGTCCCAAGTTTTACACACAAACAAAAAAACCCCAAGTTCTCAGTGGATGAACAATGGTGAATCCACCAAAGCTGTATTAATCATGGTTACCTAACTATAACTATTGTGATTTAAGATATATCCATTGTCAACCAAGGCTGTATTAATCATGGTTACATAACTGTAACCATTGCTGTGTCCATGACTACCCAAGCTGTAACCCCCCTTCCCCTAACCAGCTACATTTTGCTTCTGTAGTACCCTTGCACAAAAATATATAAGGCAACTTGCCCACTACTGAGATGGAACTGTCTCTCAAGACATCCCTTGTGCAGATTCAATAAATTTCTAATTGATTGCACTTAAGGGGGGTCTGACTCTATATTTACAAGTCTAGGGGTACAAAAGTCCCATGACCAGAAATGGGCCAGTGTGGCCAGAAAATATGTTCCTGTTCAAGAGTGGCAGTAGTTACGCATACACATTCTGCCATCTTGTCTTAGCAATAAAAACCCAAGAAGTGTGAGGAGTGAATTAACAGTTTAGTAATCTTGATCTCAACAGCCGTAACTAAGCAAATACAATTTCAGGCAGGCAGAAGAAAATACAGAAAGACAGATTTATTTTAATGCTATTATGTCAGATTGGTGCTGAATAATCAATGTTTCAAACTTTCAATCTGAAAGGTTTTATTTATTTATTTATTTTCAGAGACAGAGTCTCACCTTATCCCCTTGGTAGAGTGTTGCATCATAGCTCACAGCAACCTTCAGCTCCTGGGCTTAGGTGATTCTCTTGCCTCAGCCTCCCAAGTAGCTGGGACTACAGGCTCCTGCAAGAACGCTCAGCTATTTTTTTGTTGCAGTTTGGCCGGGGCCCAGTTTGAACCCACCACCCTCGGTATATGGGGCCGGTGCTCTACTCACTGAGCCACAGATGCCACCCTGAAGAGATTTTAAATAAAGTCTCAAAACAAAAGTAACACTTTGATGGAGATTCCCTTTTCGGTTAGGCAAACCTGTTCACATACACATTTTTATGAATTTACCTTTGCAAATATTATCACTTACATAGACCAATTTTGACATACTGAAGCTCAATGTTTGTCTCAAATTTTCCTTCTGAAACCATGACTTATTTTGGAACAAACATTGTTATATTACGTTCTGTACACAGAATCATTCTCTTTCCTGTCAGTGTTCCTTACACATTTCTTCATATTCATGAGTTTCTTCACATCTCTCTCCTACATCCTTGTTCCTTCTTAAGTTTTTATAAATTTTGAATGTAAATGTGATCCCACTTAAGTCTTTTCTATTTAAAGGCCTGGGAAGGAGGCCTGTGGTTTTAAGGAATTATAGATAGCTCACAGGGCTCGTGTGCCAGCCACATGCACAAGAGATGGTGGGTTTGAGTCGAACCTGGGCTTGCCAAACAATGACAACTGCAACCAAAAATTAGCCAGGCACTGTGGGAGGTGCCTGTGGTCCAGCTACTTGGGAGGCTGAGGCAAAAGCTAAAGCCTGAGTTGGAGGTTGCTGTGAGCTGTGATGCCAGGGCACTTTACCCAGGTCCACAGCTTGAGTATGTCTCAAAAATAAATAAATAAATAAATAAAGACTTCATCAAACAATGGGGTAGGCCAGCTGGAAAACACTAAAATAAATAATCAAGGCATCACCAACCAGGAAGCAGAGGGACTTTAGAGTATACTATCTGTTTGTATTTTCCCTTCCTTTTTTAAGAGATACAGGAGAAGAAAACTGAGGCCCTAAATATCCAGGGAGAGCAGAGGGGTGACTCTAATGCTATAAACATCACCTTTTTTTTTTTGGAGAGACAGAGTCATTTCACTATATTGCCCTTGGTAGAGTGCCATTGTGTCACACAGCTCACAGCAACCTCCAACTACTGGGTTTAGGTGATCCTCTAGCCTCAGCCTCCCAAGTAGCTGGGACTACAGGTGCCTCCCCCCCACCCCCACCCCCCCACCAACACCGGGCCATTTTTTTGTTGTTGCAATTTGGCCGGGACCAGGTTTGAACCCACCACCCTCGGTATATGGGGCCAGTGCCCTACCCACTGAGCCATAGGTGCTGCCCAAACATCAGCTTCTTCACTGTGACAGAGAGAGGCAGTTACCCAACAATCAGCCTTCCCAGCATCTGAAACTGCACCTTCTTCTGAAGCTGGAATGTGTCCATCAGACTGAAAGAGTTCCAGAGTCAGTGGTGGTTTAGGGATTTCACAGGATCTGGAAGGTGACTATGATACCCTGTCTCCAGGAGAGGGCAATGTCACTTCTAGTGCATCTCCCTAGTACTGAGGGGTTGGTCCCAGCAGAGTCACTCCTGAGTCACTCATTACTCCAGGAATTCATAGTGATAGTGAAGGAAGAGCTTGGGCCTGGTGTCTTCTTCCCTGACTCTATAGAGTCTCTATGCCAACAGTCTTCTTTCCTAGTGGTAGCAACCATTTCAAAAGCTTCCTTCTGCTCTTGGGGCCAATGCTGACTTGGCTTTCTCTCACTATCTCTTCCTCCCGATTATTCTTACCTAGACCTTAAAAATCTGGTTTAATGTTCTGCTTGTGGAGCCTGAGGTCCCTTTGTAAGCTTTTGAATATAAGGTGAAAGTTGGGGATGATGTGCATGTGAAAAACAAAAAAGAGGAAATGGAGCAGGGGTAGGTAAGGAGCTAGATTACCTGAAAAGCAGTATGAGAGAGCTGTAAGTGTAATAAGTAATGTGCAGCAGGCAGCGCAAATTCATTTTTTGTTTTTTTTTTTTGTGAAAGAGAGTCTCAGTGTGTCATTCTTGGTAGAGTGCTATGGTATCATAGCTCACAGCAACCTCAAACTCTTGGGCTTAAGTGATTCTCTTGCCTCAGCCTCCCAAGTAGCTGGGACTACAGGCACTTGCCACAATGTCTGGCTATTTTGTGGTTGTAGTTGTCATTGTTGTTTGGCAGGCCCAGAATGGGCTTGAACCCACCACCTTTGGTGTATATGACTGGTGCCCTAACCACTGAGCTACAGGCGCTGAGCCAGCAGTGTGAATTCAGAATGTCTATAGTTCCATTAGCATATCTTGCTGAAGTGTATACTTTAGTCCCAGAGTTTGGCACTAAAATGTCACATATAGGGAACAAATGTCAGGTATGTGTTCCCTGCTTTTTCATTCCAGGTCCTAAAGAATGGTTACTGGTACCAAGACAGTAGAACATAGGAGCAGAACAAGTACATACAAGTATGCAAATGGTCCAAGTTTATTAAAAGACAGTACACTCCAGAGACATCTACGTTCTCAAGTGGAGAAGACCCTGAGTTTAGTGACACTTTTCCCCTTTATGCTGATTTTCTAAATCTATATTAAGTGATGGGGGTGGGGGGGGGAAATATTTATGATTTTTCCTGGAAAGGGGGAAAACTTCCTGAATGGAGAGTCCTCCCATTTCTATCCCTGTAAGGAAATTCCCAGAAGCTTTCATAGTATTTCTAAACTGTGACAAAAATGGTGACAATTTTACTGTGTTAATGAAAATGGGTCACTTGAGGCTACTGTCACTTGTGTGCATGCTGCAAAGATCCCTTTTTGTGGCCTTGGCCATATCTCCACATTGAGGCCTCTTTACTTCTGAGACTCATTTTTTGTACAGCAAACATCAGTTCAGTTTTTGGAAGCCTTCTTGAAATGCTTTTCTTTCTTGGCAGCCCACTCTTGTAATTTTGTTCCTCATATTATGGACAAGGGATTGCCTAGAGTCATCTGCCTCTGTTTCTCCTTCACGCTACCAACCAGAATAAACACAACTTTAAGACATGATTGACATTTGTATTATTTCTTCCATATGAATTATGATTAGAAAGGCATGAGAAATAAAGACATCGTCATATTCTTCACATATAGAATTTCTCTATGAATTGTGGGATTAATAAATGTGTGAATACTGGTTATACAATGACACATTTTCACATATTCACAAGGCATGAGAAATAAAGACATTGTCATATTCTTCACATATAGAATTTCTCTATGAATTGTCGGATTTATAAATGTCTGAATACTGGTTATACAATGACACATTTTCACATTTATAGGGGTTTTCTGTCCTAAATTTGTCATAAATACAATGGTTTGAGCAGAAGTTAAATGCTTTCACATTCTTCACTTTATAGCATCTCTCTTAAACATGAATTCTCCTGTGTACAGAAAACTGTGACTACTGGCATAAAGCTTCACCACACCTTCATATGGTGATGACTTTTCTCTGGCATGATTTCTCTTATGTTTCCTAAGGGTCAGGGACCAGTTAAAACCTTTGCCGTAGTGCTTGCTTGGGCAGCACATATACAAAAATTGGAACAATACAGAGAAGATTAGCATGGCCCCTGTGTAAGGATGACATGCAAATTTGTGAAGCGTGCCATATTTTTGACACAACTTTTGGAGACAAGACACAATTATAAGACGGACTTTACCTAACAGCAATGACAACTAAAACAAAAGATACCTGGCCATTGGGGTGGGTGCTTATAGTCCCAGCTACTGGGAAATAGAGGCAAGAAAATTGCTTAAACCCAGGAGTTTAAGGTGGTTGTGAACCGTGATGCCATGGCACTCTACCAAGAGGAACATAGTGAGACTCTGTTCCCCCCCCAAAAAAAAAGTCATATAGCCCACCAATCAAGAGAAAATATACTATTCATAAACCAAATATGAGTAATGTATAGGCAAACAGGGAAAATGAAATTACTAATAGGCATAGAGTTGGGTTACATTAACTTTTCTCTTCTCAATGTTTTCAAGTTTACAGAGCTGAATATTGTCACACAAAATGTACAAAGTGTCCCAAGAGGACACAGAGACTAAATTCATCTAAGATAGTAAATTTTTAATATTTCTATATTAACACTTAAAGAAATATTTTGTAAATAATGGTATATTTGGTTACAATTTCCTAGTTTCCCTACATGTGTATGTAAGGCAAATTTTGGAACATGCTGTGTAGCTAAAACCTAAAAGAAATTGACTGGGGTGAGGTGACATACTTTAAAAAAGTAAAAAGAGTGTGGCACCTGTGTCTCAGTGAGTAGGGTGCGAGCCCCATATACCAAGGGTAGTGGGTTCAAAGAACAAAAAAATAGCTGGGCGCTATGTTGTGTGCCTGTGGTCCCAGCTACTTGGGAAGTTGAGTGAAGAGAATCGCCTAAGCCCAGGAACTGTAGATTGCTGTGAGCCGTGTGATGCCATGGCACTCTAACAAGGGCCATAAAGTGAGACTCTATCTCTACAAAGAAAAAAAGAAAGTAAGTAAAAAGAACTATATAAAATACAAAACAAAATTAAAAGAAAATTTAACCCACAAAATTCTAAAAAAAAATGCTGCATTACCTAAGTAATGTAAATAGCAATCATTTTTTTTTCTGAGACAGTCATTCTGTTGCCCCAGGCTAGAGTGCTGTGGAATCACTATTCACAGCAAACTCAAACTCCTGAACTTAGGAGATCCTTTTGCCCCCAAATCCCCAATAACTCAGACTCCTGGCATCCACCCCACTTTTCTATTTTGTTAGCAAGGATGAGGTCTCACTCTTGATTAGGCTGGTCTAGAATTCCTGAACTCATGTGATCCACACACTTCTGTTCCCAGAGTGCTAGGATTAAAGTCACGAGCCACCACGTCCAGTCCATAACTGCCATTTTCAAGGATAACTATACATCCATGAGAAGCACAGATTCTGAATCTTTAGTACATAGTTAGGGCAATAACACTATTTTAAAAAACACACGAAAATCATTGACAAAAGACTTTGATAAGAAAATATTAAGTATTGGGGCTTCACACTAGAAAAACATCATTTTAATACATTGGTGTTCTCCTTACACAAAAGAGAGAGGCTGTAATTCAGCTTTTGGAAGCAAAGAAAAGCCTTACATTCTGCAAAGTTTTGCAAATAAAGCAAAATGTGGATATTGTAATAAATTCATGTATGAATTGAACAATTAGAAATAAATTATATTGTCATTCAGTTAAAACTTGATAACAGATGAAAAAACTACTATTTGATGCAATAAACAAAAACATACAAAACCATTATTATAAAAATTATGAGCTGCATACTAATTATTTAATTAAGCTTTTATGAATCTGGTACCTTCAAGCATGTTATTTTGGAACTACTGAAGTGTCTCTATTAACACACGCACAATATAAAATGATATATTTTGTCAAATTTTGACAAGGTGCAGGCTGGACTTGGTGGCTAATGCCTGTACTCCTAGCACTCTGGGAGGCTGAGGAGGGTAGAATGCTTAAGCTCAAAATTTCAAGACAAGCCTGAGAAAAGTGAAACCCCCATCTCTGATAACCACAGGGCCAGGTGAGGTGGCTTATACCTGTAATCGCAGCATTCTGGAAGGCCAAACCTTGTGGATTGCCTGAGCTCAGAGCCTGGAGACCAGCCTGAGCCAGCCTGAGACCTTGTCTCTAAAGCTGGGCTTTGTGGCAGGTACCTATAGTCCTAGTGCCTTGGGAGGCTGAGGCAAGAGAATTGCTAGTGCCAAGAGTTGGAGGTGACTGTGATTTATGATGCCAGCGCACTCTACCAAGGGTGACAAAAGTGAGACTCTGTCTCAAAAAAATAAAAGAAAGGCTCCATGCCTATAGCTCAGTGGCTAGGGTGCCAGCCACATACACTGGAGCTGGTGGGTTTGAACACAGCCCAGGCCTGCCAAACTACAGTGACAACTACAACCAATAAATAGACAGCCTTGTGGCAGGCACCTGTAGTCCCAGCCACTTGGGAGGCTGAGGCAAGAGAATCACTTAAGCCCAAGTGTTTGCAGTTGCTGTGAGCTGTGATGCCACGGAACTGTACTGAGGGCAACATATTAGGACTCTGTCTCAAGAAACAAAACAAAACATAGCAGCAACTGTGGCTCAAGGAGTAGGGTACCAGCCCCATATATCGGGGGTGGAGGGTTGAACCCAGCCCCGGCAATAAACTGCAAAAAAAAAAAAAAAAAAGAAGAAACCAAACCAAACAAACAAACACAAAAACTAACCAGGCATGTTAGTGGGTGTTTGTAGTTCAAGCACCTACTACATGAAGAGGCTGAAGCACGAGGATCTCTTGAGTGCAAGACTTTGAGGTTGCTGAGAGTTTTGATGATGCCATAGCACTCTACTTAAGATCAGAGAGTGAGATTCTGTGACAGGAAAAAAAAAAAAAAATATATATATATATATATACATATATATAATAACAAACTAAAGAATATAAAGAGTTATAATTTTTGCATTGAATTGAAGTTAGCTTGATATGAGAATTAATTATATTCTTATGTCTTTAAGAACTTTTTATAATTTCCATTCTTCAGGGTGTTCTGAAAATATCTTTAAATTCATGTAAAGTAAACTAAGCAGATGAGACTAATTAATTACAAAAATCAATAAAACAGAAAAGATAGCAAGAAATGAGGATAACATATCTAGAAGAAATAAAATAATAGTAACTTTAACTCATTTATATTTAATGTAATTAATTCATTAATCTAAATAGAAGATATGGCTAAATAGACTTACAATAAATGAGTTTCTACAATATTAGTTCTAGAGAAGACTCCTTACAGACTCAGGACTAAAATAGGCTAAAAGTAAAAACACAAAAAACCAATATGCCAAGTAAATAGTAACGGAAGGTTGTTGGAGTAGATATAATTATATAAGACAATATACACTTGTGGCCTAAACAGCCAGGAGAAAAATGTAGTAATAAAACAGGCCCCCTTATCCAAAATCCTCAATAACTATATATACTTATAAATCTCATTTAGGTATATTCTATTATACATCTTGTAAAAGTGAGACCCCCCCCATCTCATTTAGGTGTATTATATTACATATCTTGAGAAAAGAGATAACAATAGGTGAAAACACTACTATCTGATGCAATAAACTAAAACATGTATATAACATCATTGCTTTCAAATATATGAAAAAAACCGAAGTAAAAGAATAAACAGCAAGATGGGCATTTTTAATTTAATACCCAACTTTTTATCCCTTTTTTAAAATTTCAGATTAATAAGAGGGTACAAACAATTAGGTTACAATGTTTGCATTTGTTAGGTAAAGTTGAGCTTGTAGTTGCACCCCTCACTCAGGAGGTGTGCCATATACCCTTACCTAAGATACCATTGTCAATAACAATTGAAAGATTAGAAAAAGATTAATAGGTGCCTGTGGCTCAGTTAGTAGGGTGTGGACCCCATATAACTAGGGTGGCAGGTTCAAACCCAGCCTTGGCCAAACTGCCACAAAAGATAGCTGGGTGTTGTGGTGGGCACCTGTAGTCCCAGCTACTCAGGAGGTTGAGGCCAGAGAATCACCTAATGACTCAGCACCTATAGCTCAAGAGGCTAAGGTACCAGCCACATAGAGCAGAGCTATCCAGTTCAAATCCAGCTCGGACCAGCCAAACAACAATGATGACTGCAACCAAAAATAAAGGCGGGCATTGGCTCGGCGCTGGTGGCTCAAGCAGCTAAGGTGCCAGCCACATACACCTAAGGTGGTGGGTTCGAATCCCCAGCCTGGGCCCACCAAACAACAATGATGGCTGCAACCAAAAAATGGCCGGGCGTTGTGGCGGGTGCCTGTAGTCCCAGCTACTTGGGAGGCTGAGATAGGAGACTCACTTGAGTCCAGGAGTTGGAGGTTGCTATGAGCTGTGATGCCATGGCACTCTACCCAGGGGGATAGCCTGAGGCTCTGTCTCCAAGAAAAAAAAAAAAGTGGACATTGTCATGTGTGCCTGTAGTCCAAGCTACTTGGGCAGCTGAGGCAAGAGAATTCCTTAAGCCCAGGACTTGGAGGTTGCTGTGAGCTGTGATGCCAAGGCACTCTACCCAGGGCAACAGCTTGAGGTTCTGTCTCAAAAAAAAAAAAAAGAGTATCACCTAAGCCCAATAGCTGGAGGTTGCTGTGAGCCGTGATGCCATAACACTCTACTGAGAGTGATAAAGTGAGACTCTGCCTTTAAAGAAAAAAAGAAAACAAAAGAAAAAAAATTAATAATAAAACAGACAACTTGAACGTATGTATTACTTACACCTAACAAACATGACAGAACTCTTTAGTCAAAAGTAGCAAAATATGGCTGACCATGGTGGCTCAGGGCTGTAATCCTATCACTCTTGAAGGATGAAGCAAGTGGATTGCTTGAGCTCAGGAGAGTCTGAGATGAGCCTGAGCAAGAGTCAGATCTCTTGTCTAAAAAATAACTGGGCTTTGTGGTGGGTGCTCATAGTCCCAGCTACTTTGGAGGCTGAGGCAAGAGAAACACTTGAGCCCAATAGTCTGAAGTTGCTATGAGTAAGGGCACACTAAGGAGGTCAACCAAGTGAGACTCTGTCTCAAGAAAAGCAAAAAAAAAAAAAAAAAAAATAGACAGTCATATAATTACTAAACAAATATAAAAAAACACAACATATTTCAGGATTTCAAAATATATTACAAAGCTACAAAAATCAAACAAATGTGGTACTGGCACAAAGACAGGTAAGTACAGGATGGAAACTGATAGGATGACCACAAATAAATTCTTATGTATTTTTGATAAGGTGGTCATGAACACACAATGGACAAGAGTTTCTTTAAGAAACAATGTGACAGAGGGTAAGTTGGCTCAGGCCTGTAATCCCAGCACTTTGGGAGGCTCAAGGGGGAAGATTACCTCAGCTCACAGGTTCCAGACCAGCCTGAGTGAAAGGGAGACCCCATCTCTAAAAACAGCCAGGGGTCATGGCAGGTATATTGCCAGCTACTTGGGAGGCTGAGGCAATTGACTCGCCCAAGAGTATGATGTTGCTGTGAGGTAGGGCACTTGACTGGGGATGACAAAGTGAGATTCTACCAAAAAAAAAAGGAAACAATGTGGAAAACTGCATATTTATATAACAAAAGAGACTTGAACTCATATCTAGAGGGACAAATAGGAAAATAGATCATGACATTCATCTTGGCACTATTTTTTTGATATGACAATAAATGCAGAAGCAACAAAAAACAGAACAGGCTTGGTACCTGAAGCTCAGCGCCTAGGGCACCACCCACATACACCGGACTGACACATACAAATCCAGCCTGGGCCTACCAAACAACAATAACAACTACAACAAAAAAATAGCTGGGCATTATGGCAGATGCCTGTACTCCCACCTACTTGAAGGAACAGAATCACTTAAGCCCAAGAGTTTTCTGTTGCTCTGAGCTGTAACACCACAGCACATACTGAGACTCTTTCTCAAAAAAAAAAAAAGAAAAATCCAAAAGATAGAACAGTGAGATTTTATAAAATTGTAGCATTTCCACATATCAAAGAAAAACTTCAGTAAAGTCAAAAGCTCACCTTAGAAATATGTGAAAATATGTCTAAATCACATGTATAATAAGAGATAATACTCAGAATACAAATGTATATAAGTAATATATCTACATAAACAACTTCTAAAACACAAGAGAAAATAACGAATACCTTGATTTAAAAATTGACAAAGGAAGGTCAGTTATAGTGACTAATGTCTGTAATCCCAGTGGTGTGGGAGGCCAAGGCGGGTGGATTGCCTGAGCTCACAGGTTTGAGACCAGCCTGAGCAAGAGCCAGACCTGATCTCTAAAAATAGCTGGACTAGCAGGACGCTGTGGTGGGTATCTGTAGTCCCAGCTACTTGGGAGGATGTGTCAAGAGAATTGCTTGAGCCCAGAAGCCTGAGGTTGTTTTGAGTTATGATGCCATGGAGCTCTACTAAGGGTGACAAAACAAGACTCTGTCTCAAAAAAA
>CAUYQV010163679.1:0-20269 GCA_963574575.1 Galagoides demidoff | reverse complement strand
GGGGGGAGCTAACAATGGACTCTAGGCAAGGCCACTTAGTTTCAAATTCTGTAAAGCACTTATGAGCTATATGACCTTTGTGTCTTGGTTCTTTCATCTATGAAAAGAAAATACTACCTCTCTTTTTTTAGAGTTAAGAAATTAAATTAGATCCTGTCTGGAAAGCACTTAGAACCTGTATCTGTCTGATATAAAATAAGTACTGAATTTTTTTTTCCAGTATCATTACTGAATTCATTTCCTATATTTATGATTTTTTTTTTTTTTTTGTGGGGGGATTGATTTGTTGTACAATGGAATCATGCCAAGTAGCCAGGCATCAGTTTGGCAAGCCCTGGGGATCTCTGGCTTCTTTGACTCAGGGTAGAGTTCCCACTCTGGAAGGGACTTTGCATTGCAATATGTTAAGTGTACCTGCATCGCTATCCCATTCTGCAGTAGTGTTTAGGTGGCCGGTTATTCACTTTCCAAATTCAACTTTCTGAGAATTTCAGCATGCAACTGGAGAGCAGAAATGGTGTGCCTGCTCTTTGGCACACCCAAGGTCTGTTTATTTCCTCCTCAGAACTTCAAAACCATTGTTTTGCTTTAGTATTTCCTGACAGCAAACTTCGACCAGAGAAAGTAGAAGGATAGATTCCCTGAGTCTCTTGCATACGTATTCTGGGAGAATAGCACACGGTGTTGGCCATGTCAGACTACATTTTTCATAGCCCTTGGAAGGATCTAATTGCAGCTTCCCTTAAACATAACCAAGAGTGTTTTAAAAAATATATATGGAGCCAAAGTGCCTAGTTTTAAATCTTAGCTCCACCAGTTGATAGTTATACCCTAGCATAGATTCTGCTCTGTGCCTTTGTTTATTCATTTGTAAAAGAGAAATAAAAGAATCCATCTCAAAAGTTGGTTGTCTGGGCATGATGGCTCACACCTCCAATTCTAGCCTCCTATGAGGTCTAGGCAGGTGGATACCTTGAGGCCAGGAGTTTCAGACCTGCCTGGGGCAATATACTGACATAGTGAGACCCCCATTTCTGCAAAAAGTAGAAAATTAGCTGGGTGTGGTAATACCCACCTGTCATCCCAGCTATTGAGGAGGCTGAAGCAATAAGATTCTTTGAACACTGGAATTTGAACTTGCAGTGACCTATGATGTCACCACTGCACTCCAGCCAGGGTGACAGAGTGAGCCTCTGTCTCAAAAAAAAAAATAATAATAATTGCTTTACAAATTAAATGAATGCCTATGTGTAAAGTACCTAGAATAGTGCCTGGTGTGTAGTAAGTGTGAAATAAAAGGTTATTTGTTACAGAGTCATTATCTGTGGGTGCTTATTATTCTGTGGAGCATGAAATCTTGTATCTAAATTCAGCATAATCTGAGGAAGAGACTCTTTCCCGTTCATCTTTCTGTGATATTTTCTATACACGCTCTTCTTAAATCTGATCTTGAAGTTTCTTTGCCTCTTCCCAGTCTTTTACTTCCAATTTTTCTTCTTAGATGGTATTGTCTACTTTAGAAACTCTTTTGTCCTGTTAATACACTTTTATCTAACCCTTTCACTTCTTAAACACAGAACCTCAAAGACATGAACTGTGTTTGTTCTATGTATGGTCCCGACACCTTGCGTGGAGGAGGATGGCGGGTAGGTGCTCAGTAGACACACAAGTGAAATACACAGAAAAGCCACCCTGCGTGTGCACCTTTTCAGCTTGCCTCAGAAAAGAATACTCAACAATCGTAACAATTATTTTCTTTCACTTAGCTGCTATTAACGCCAGGCCCTATAGTAAGGGTTTCATGGAGCACTAACAATGTAGGGATAAGGCGGAGAGAGCCCAAGGGCAGCCATTTTGGTCCATACCAAACCCAATCAGTCTGAACCGGGAAGTTGCCAGCAAGTCACTGGCCCAGGACCACCCAAGAATGGATGAATTACTAAACTGGGTGCCTCACAAATTGTGCTTATCTTTCTGTGACAGCAGTTTACGATTAACCTTTAGCCCCTGACCTCAAGACAATTCTGGTCATATATGGCTGTTTCCCAGTGGGGTTTCTGAACATCTAAAACCATTACTATTACCCCATAAGGGGTTCCCCTCTTCCTCAGGAAAGGACCCCTACACTGTCTGTGGAGTAGGACCTGTTGTCTTTCTCAATAAACTCACCTGTCTCTAGTTGGCCAGCTCCCATATTCTTTCCCACATGAAGCCCAGAACCCACTTGGCAAGTTAACAGGCTTTCTTCGTTTTCACTGGGATAACCCCTGCATTAGCATGATCTCGTTTAATGGCATCAACAAATATTAGGAGGCAGACCCTGTTGTTTCCTTTAAAACAATTTTTAAATTAACAAATAAAAGTTGTATATACTCATCATGTACAACATGTCATTTTGAACTATATGTGCCTTGTGAAATGGCTAAATCAAGCAAATTGGCTTCTGCATCACCTCGCATATTTATCGTTGTTTTTGGGATGAGAACACTTACAATCTACTTCTTGAACAACCTTCGAGACCACAGTGCCTTGGCAGTAACTATAGTCACTATGTTGTACAATAGCTCTTTTGAGCTTAGCCCTCCTTTCCTAACTGAAATTTTATCTTTTGGCCAGTATGTTCCCCCGATCCCCAAACAGACCCTGGTAACCACCACTCTCTTCTCTGCTTCTGTGAGTTCAACTCCTTCAGATACCACATGTAAGATCATGTGGTGTTCCTCTCCCTTGAGGCCTGGCTTATTTCACTTAATGTTCTCCGGGTTCATCCACGTTGGTGTAAATGACAGGACTTCCTTTTTTAAGGCTGAATAGTATTCCATTGTGTATATACAGCACATTTTCTTATCCATTCATCCCTTGATGGACGCTTAGGTCTATGCCATATCTTGACTAATGAAAATAAGCCAGTGAGGCTTGGTGCAAGTAGCTCTGTGGTTAGGGTGCTGGCCACATACACTGGGGCTGGTGGGACCAAACTTGGCCCCAGGCCTGCTAAACAATAATGACAGTAACGACAACATCAAAATAGCCAGACGTTGTGGCAGGCACCTGTAGTCCCAGCTACTTGGGAGGCGGAGGCAAGAGAATCACTTAAACCCAAGAGTTTGAAGTTGCTGTGAGTTATGATGATATAGCACTCTACAGAGGGTGTCATAGTGACACTCTGTCTCCAAAAAAGAGAAAAGCCAATGAATATGGAAGTACAGCTTCCTCTTGACATGCTAATTTCATTTCTTTTTGATATACACCCTGTCATGAGATTGCTGAATCCCTATTAGTTTTGATTTATAAATTGGGAAATTGAGCTGCAGAAAATACAAATTACCTACCCAAGATGTCACTGCTAGTGGCCAAAGCATCTTTCTTTTGAAAGAGCCTCTATGGATGATTGTAGAACTCTTTCTTGTTTTTATTCCTCCCAGTGTGTTGGATGGGGGTACAGTTCTTTGGTCTACTATCTCCTGCAGACAAATGCCTTTGCTGACTTTCCTAGAATATTACACATTTGAAAATATGCAAGTTCAAATACCATAGAGAGCACATCAGGAGGGAGGTATGAGGTATACCAAATACTGTCATGTAAGAAGACTGGATTGTATCTAAGTGGGGCAGATCTAACAATTCCAGCTTAATAGTGCAGTGAGAAAGGCAGATAACGTATATTCTGATTTTTCAAGAGCAGCTGAAAATCTTGTTTTATATATACCCTATAAATTCCAAATCTGAGTTTGAAATGTCTCAGAGTTTAAAAGGACTCTCTGTAAGCCATGTAATATAGGACTATGGACCACATCTAGCCCTTGAGTACCCATACCCTAAAAATAGCCTGAGGCCCTGGTTTCTCTGCTCTGAAACTAAGTAAGCCCCGGGCCCAATGACATGCCTGGGTGTGAGCTGCAAACAGCCTGGGGGCTGCATGCCAGTGTGGGGAGTCCAGGCTTATCCATCAGCAAACAGACTGTTGTGCACAATTTTTTTCTCTTCTCAATCCCAGCTCTGACTGGGAGCCTGATAATTTCCATCGTTAGCAAACTCCAGCAAGCACTTTACTCGGAACACCTCCCTGCTTCTCTAAGTTTCCTAAATAAGCATTTTTAATTCTCTGTGAAGAAATACAGCTGTGTGTAGTAATTCATTCAATGCAGTGAGAGACTGAATAGGAATAATTGAATCTCTCAGAAGGTTAAATATAAAAAGAGTCCTACTGGTAGAGAGAGAAAGAGAGAGACAGTGAGGGGGAGAGAGAGAGAGAGAAAATAAATATAGATTATCATCAGCCACCTCTGTCTGGTAGGTTTGCTTTTTTCTAATTCGCTTAATCCTCTAACTGGCTGACTCCAAGCTCTGCCAGGGTAGGGGCCTGGTCTTGTCATAGCATCGCCTTAACACGAAGTAGGGGTTCAATAAATATTTGTTCATCAACCCTCAGTGTTTCAACTTGGATGTCATCCCATCACCCAAGTTTAGTATGTCCAAATCAGGACGTGTCTCCAAATCAGCTTACTTCTGAACACCCCTGTTTCTATAAATTACATTGTTATTTTCTTATTCACACAAGCTTAGAAGCTTTGAGTCGCCTCCGAAATCCCTTGTTTTCCCCATCCTGTCAGTCACTGGGTCCTGTTAATCCTCAGTAAGTACTGTTGGTTATAGGCCCCCTGTTGCAGTGGAGGCTTAACTGTTCCCCTTGGGTGTTGTGCCTTCTCCCTAGGGCCTAATCTATTTTGTTTGTCTTAAAAAAAAAAAAAAAACCCAACAGATTGTTGAGGATTTTAGCATCTTATTAAACAGCCTTTGATGCTTCTCATTATTTATTAAGGAGGCCAGACTTAGCTTTTCTGTGTAGACAAACTGTACTTTGTTGACACCTAACACTCCAGTCCTAATTTCCATTATGCCAGGATGAGAATCCTCTGCTTCAGTAAGACTGGTTCCATTGGTAGTTCCTGAAAACACCAAGACATTTTCTTTTTCTTCTCTACCTTTTGTATTTTCTTAGCTTCCTTCCAGTTAAATAAATCTTACCCTGAATTTTTGTTCTATATTAGTTTTTCTTGGCGAGACAAATGCTTCTCTCTTTTTTTCCCCAATATAAATTTTCCTGACATTCTAGCACACTCACTGTGTCATGAATGTAGAACGTGTTCCATATACTGTTTTGTAGAAGGCAATGGAATGTTCTTGTCGTCTGGAGACCTGGAGCCAGGCAGTTGACTTCATTCAAATCCTCACTTCCACTGATTTCTGGTCTTACCATCACTATCCTAGGACTTCAGGCAAGTAACTAAATCTCTCTGTACCTTCATCATTTCATAATGCCTATCTCAAAAGATTGCTAAGAGGATAGAATGAGTTATTGCCTGTAAAAGAGTGACTGACACACGATAAGCACTACAAAAAGTGTTAACTATCGTTACCACCACCGTCATGCCATTTGTTCATTTTTATGTGTATGCCATTTCTCTATAACTAAACTCTTTCAGCTCCGAGGTTTCCATATCTCCTTCTGGACTCCCAGGAATGCTGCTGTGTGATGCAAAGTTTTATGGTCAGGAGAACAGGCGTTTCAAGATTAGGTCTCTCAATTTCTTTGAGACTCCGTTTGCTTGTGTGTAAAATCAAAATATTTTATCTTACATTTATATAGTGTATTAAGTGAAAATAACTCATTATCTGCCTGCCTACCTCACATGTGAGGTAATTTATGGGGAGCGTGTTGGGAATCGAGGCCTACTTTTGTAAACTGTACTATCAAGTTGTTTCACGAAGACTTCTTGGTGAATAAGGTCAAATACTCCACTTTGGCCCTTTTTTCCCCCAAGGTAAACACCATATAAATAGAATCAGAAGACAGTGTAACCTAAATCTTTGTACCCTCAATGAATCCTGACCAATAAAAAATTAAAAATATAAAAATATAAAAAATATAAAAAAGAAACAATTAGAAGAATTTCCTTTCAGTGTTTTTAGTTAATATTGTCCCAATTTTCTTCCAAAGCACACCCTCTCTTCAGTTCAGGGCACCATTAGTTCTTTTGAAGGGGCGAGTAGTATATGTGAATAGAGGCAGCTGGGTTCTATGGTGTATTGGCCTGGATAAATAGGAGGGAGTGAAGAAATCTCTCTCTCTCTCTTTTTTTTAAGGCATAGTGTGTCACTCTCTCGCCCTGGGTAGAGTTTTATGGTGTCCTAGCTCATAGCAATCTCAAACTCTGGTGCTTGAGAGATCCTCTTGCCTCAGTCTCCTGAATAGCTGGGACTATAGGTGCCCATCATGATGCCTGGCTAGTTTATCTATTTTTAGTAGAGAAGGGGGAAATCTCACTCTTGCTCCAGCTAGTCTCGAACTTCCTCTTGCCTCAGTCTCCCAGAGTGCTAAGGCGGGAGGCATAAGCCTGTAATCACACCGGGAGGAAGAAATCTCTTAAAATAATACGTTCTCAACTCTTGTTCCGAAGAATTCAAGTTCTTGTTGTTGTTTTGTCTAGTGTTTATCAAGATGACCACAATCATTTTTCAGAGTAAAAAGACAGACTAGACTTAGAGGGGAGAATAGAGTAGAACAGAGTATAACTCCAGTATAAAGAACCCAAATAATTATCATGGGAGAAAAGAAAATCAGAAACTGGAAATTGACATAAGAACAGTAAAGGTATTAGATTAAAAATAAATAAAAGGTGGAGCCATACAAAATGAATATGATTTTCTTTAAGGAAAGAAACTGTGACACGTTTAGTCTTTGAGAAGCCAAATATCACTGAAAACATAGTGAAAATAATGAGTACACAAGGGTATATGATATGGCTAGTAGTGGGATTTTTAGGCTGGCGTCTGTGCTAATTAATTAGTATCCAAGCTCTCATCCTATATTCAAACTGAACATCTACAAACTTCTCTCTCTAGCAGAATGAGACATAAGTAGATATTCAGATTCCAAAGTAACTATGGGAATGGGAGGAACAAAGAAGAATTCTTGAAAGTCTCTGGGTAAAGATAAAAGGAAAACAGAATAAAGACGATCTCACGGCAGGATTCTCTGACAGATCCTCAAATCAGGAAGTCAGGGAAGAAGAAGGGGAGCAGAGCCAAACCCCTGCGTCCAGGGAGATGGCCCACAGATTCCAACTACCCAGCTAACTGTCGGGTAACTCACTTAGGAGAATGGGACTGGAAACACATAAAACGGGAGTTTAATTCTCTCCGTAAATGATGCAAAAAAAGAACTGCAAGAATTTTGAGAAGATCTTACATTTTGAGGATGATTTTGTAGACTGCCTGACTGTCATAACCTGGAGAAGAACATTCCTGGATCAGTCAAATTCTAAGTAGAAAAAATGATTCCAAAAATGTCAGGAAACCAAGCTTGCCTTGCCTATAATCCTGGTGGGTTTTAAAGAAAGATAGATGGTTGATGAATAGATAAAGCATAGATATGCTAAACAAAAATTGTTTGGAGGGAGAAGATGATAGAATTGTGCCAAACTAAATAAAAGACAATGGACTCCCCCCCCCCCGCCCCCATTTAGATGATGTGTAGGTTTCTACTTCAATGCAACAAGTGCCTTCAAATTTAGGAGTCTCCGCATGGTTTCTTATCCTTTTACTTGGCCTGTTTATAAGGTCTCTCGAGGATTCGGCTTGGAATTCACACAAAGTCATTTTCTGTCATTCAGTCAAAGCAAGTCTCAGTGTTAGCCCAGAAAAAAAGTGTGGGGGGATTGACTCTTCCTCCAATAGAAAGGACTGCAAAGAATTTTTTGGAAGCCATTCTATCATAGGTGTTTAACTCAAATGGAAAATGAGATAAGAGACATGACTGACTTTGACTCAAATTAAAAACTGCTAAATGACTGCAAAGTAACATTATTATGTCATTGACACTTGTTCCTTCCCTCCTTCTCCAGCGCCTTCTCAGTGTCAGTACTCGTGAGGAACTTTAGGACGGGATACTGCAGGCGTACTGAGCCAGAGCGGTGCTTGGAGCCTTGGTCATGCTCTTCACAATTCAGTACCTCAAGCATGTATCTGTTACCAATCAAAAAAGAGAGCTATCTTTTTGTGTGTGTTGAAATCTTGTGATGATATTTGTTGTTTAGCTTAAGCACTGATTCCTAGTTCAAAGAAAATTTACATTTCAACTCACTCAATAAGATAGGTTTTTATCTTCTTAAATCTTGATCCAGAGGGCCTAAGAAGAAATAGCCAGTCTCCCCCCTCTAAAAAAGTTTAATTGCATTGTTTATTTAGTTCTGTGACATCTTTCTAAGAACTCAACAGTGACAATGGACTTACAGAATCAGCAGTTGTTTGTGTATCTCTTGTGGCTCCACGAAGCGTGGTTCTCCTTTTCTGAAGAGCTGCCACCGGGCACACATGTCCTTTGCTAGCCTCTGTCCTATGGCTGTGACCACGTTAGCCATCTGAGTCCTGGAGCATCGCTAATTCACTCAGGTCTGTCACCTGACCTAAGCTAGGCCAATCAGTTTCTCTTCCTTGTGAATGGGAAATGTTGCAAGAAGAGAAACAGTGTAATTGGAAAGGTGTTGGTAGCTGAGACACATTATAACACTCTGCAAAGAAGGCCCACAACTTCCTGCAGAGGAAATATCCTGCCTCGGTCCTATCCTCTCTGAGCCTTAGTTTAACTCTTCCTCAGATTCTATAAGCTATTCCAGTGTTCTTTGAATCATTCTTTGCTTTTGCTCAAGCTAGTAGAGTTAGTTGCTGGAAGAAAACCCAAACAAAACGACAAAAACAAAACTTGACTGACAGCAGATAGCCACAAGCATGGCTCAATGGTTAGAAAAAAGTAGTTTACGTGGTCATTCGTTCATTCATTTGACAGTCATTTACTGCGGAGGACCTATTCCATAGCAGTCACAGAGATAGACACACAAATAAGACAGGAGGAGGTATGGGGAGATAGACACACCAACACACAATTACACCGAATTGTGATAATGCTCTAGTAGAGACACAAAGTGATGTGGGATTAGAAATGAAGGTATGAATTCCCTAGATAGTTTGGGGAACTGGGGTTAATCAGCTTGGACGAGAATACAAGCTAAGAACTAAAAATAAAAGCTCCACAAAAAAATCCAATCTCATTACGTTACAGTGGCAGCAAATGAAGGATTTCTTCATGGAGACTGAAGACCAGCTGTTCTCAATATCGACTCAGCTCCGCCGAGTGGAAACTGGTTGAACACCAGCATGAGAGACTTAGATTATAGATGGAAGAATTCCCTGACAGTGAGAGTTGTTAATGTTGGGAAGTTGTAGAATCTTCTCCTCTGGAGGTTTTAAAAATAACATAGTTCTTCATCTGCCAGGGATGACATTATTGTGATGCTGTCTAAAATGGGGAGATGGAAGATAATCGCTCAAGGTCTTTTCTAGCTTAGAAATTTTTATAACACTGTCAGTTTTTTAAAAAGACTTTCTAAAGAACAGTTTTAGGTTCACAGAAAAACTGAGAGGAAGGTATAGACTTCCTATTGACCTCCTTTTATCACAGGCACAGCCTTTCCCATGATCCCTACCAGCATGGTATATTTGTTCCAACTCATACTTTGGACACATCATTATCACCCAAAGTTCAGAGTTGCTGTGACCCTGGTGTCACAGGTCACCAGGGCTCAAGAGATCCTCTTGCTTCAGTCTCCTGAGCAGCTGAGACTATAGACATCTACCATGATGCCCAGCTAGTTTTTCTATTTTTAGTAGAGATGGGGTCTCTTGCTTTCTCAGCTGGGTCTCAAATGCCTGAGCTCGGGCAATCCATCCACCTCGGCCTCCCAGAGTTCTAGGATTACAGACATGAGCCACCATGACTGGCCAGGGTCTAATTTTGATATGAGATTTGGAGGAGATAAATATCCAAACTATATGTATTTCCCACGTTCTGACAAGCATATGCTTTACCAATGAATGCTCCTTCAACATATGCTTGTTAGAAGGTGGGAAATACATCTAACTGAAATTATGGGGCTTCTACCTCACTGAAATTTCTAGGGGTCTAGTAGTAGGGGGCGTTTATATATCCCTCTAAGGTGAAGGTTAAGTTGAGTCTGGTTCTTCCTACAACTCAAAACAAAGGCACATCTAGCAAGGCTCTGTGTTCTGGAGGCAGCTTACTCCTCATCAGAGTATGTCGCTCAGCCCATATGGAGTGATCTGAAAAGCTGCTAGTTTTGAGGGGGACCCAGACCCAGAACACAACAAGGTTCTGCGACAGGTTGAGGCTGCTGTGCAAGTTCTCTGCCACTTGGGCCACATGATTCAGCAGATCCAGTGGTGTTTCGAGTGTCAGTGGCAGACAGAAATGCTGTTTGGACTCTTTGGCAGAGTCTTGTAGGTGAATCGCAGATTAGGCCGGTAGAATTTTGGAGCAAGGCTCTGCCATCATTCCCACATAACTACTCTGCTTTTGAGAAACAGTAGCCCTTGGCCTGCTGCTAGACCTTAGTAGAGATGAAATGCTTACCCATGGTCCACTAGGTTACCATGTGACCTGAGCTGCCCATCACCAACTGGGTGGTATATGACCCACTAAGCCATAAAGTCGGGCATGCATAGCAAGATTCCATTTTCAAAGGGAAGTGGTATGTTTGCGATTGGGCCTGAACAACGGAGTTATACAATGAAGCAGCCCAAATACCCATGTTTCCTACTCTTGTTATGCTGCCTTCTCTCAGCCTGTACATAGGGAACCTGCTCCCTATGATCACTTGGCAGAGGGAAGGGAGACTAAGACCCGGTTTATAGGTAGTTCTGCACAATATGCAGCCACCACCTGAAGGTGGACACTACAGCCCCTCCCTGAGACATCCCGGAAGGACAGTGGTGAAGGGAAATTCTCTTGGATGGCAGAACTTTAAGCAGTGTACTCAGCTGTTCACTCAGATGAAGTGACCTGACACAGGCTATACACTGACTCATACTGATGAATGAGTTGTGGTCAGTGGTTTGGATGGATGGTCAGGGACTCAGGAGGAAGATGGTTAGAGAATTGCTGACAAGGAAATTTGGGGGAAGACATAGGTAGATAGACCTTCTCAATGGGCAAAAAGCATGAAACTATTTGTGTCCCAAAGCTCATCAAACAGGTGACCTCAGCAAAAGAGAATTTTGATAATCAAATCAGTAGAATGACCCAGTATAGATACCAGTCAATGTCTTTCTTTAGTCACCCTGGCATTGTCCAGTAGGCTCATGGAAAAATTGGCTATGGTGGCAAGGCTGGAGGGCATGCAGGGGCCCAGCAGTATGGACTTCCAATCACCAGAGCCAACCTGGTTATGGCCACCAATCAATGTTCAATCTGCCAGCAGCAGAAATGATCACTGAATCCTTAATATGGAAGCATGCCCTGGGGTGATCAGCCATTTACCTGGAGGCAGGTTAATGATGTTGAACCACTTCTGTTGTAGAAGGTACAGTATTTTCTTCTTGTTAGTTATAGGCACTGTGGATACACATTTGTCTTCTCCGCCTGCAATGGTTCTGTCAAAATTATAATCTGTGGACTTATAGAATGCCTTATGCACCATCCTAGTATTCCACACGGTGTTGTTTCTGATCAAGGAACTCACTTCATAGCAAATAAGGCATAACAATGGGCTCATGCTCATGGAATTCACTGGTCATACCATTTCCCCCACAATCTTAAAGCATCTGGGTCAGTGATTTTCAACTGGGGTGCCATGAAACGTTTTAAAGATCATTAATTAAATTATTTTCAAAAGAAGTTCAAAGCATAGGAAGTATATTCTTTTTTTTTAAACTCTTTTTTTAGGTCAATGTAATTTAAGTGTGCTGTGCAGTAAAAAAGATTGAAGAACCCTGATGTAGCTGGACAGAACAATGGAATGGCCTTTGAACACTTAGTTACAGGACCAGCTCAGGGGCAATACCTTGTGCTGAGGCAAGTTTTTCTAAAAGGCCGTATATGAGGGATACAAATGCTCTGAATCAACATGGAACATAGAGTGCTTTTTATTTCTTAGCCAGGATTCATGGGGTGGGAATAGGAGTGGCATCACAGACCATTATCCCTAGTGACTCGCTAGCAAAACTTTGGCCTCTTAGTCCTGTGACCTTCACTTCTAACTGCCTTGGGGGCCCTGGTTCCCAAGGGAGACGTACTTCCACAGGAGACACAACAATGATTTCTTTAACCTGGAGGTTAAGAATACTGCCTGGCTATTTTAGGCTTCTCACACCTCTGAATCAGCAGGCAAAGAAGGGAGTTACTGTGTCAACTGGGGTGATTGATCCTAACAACCCAGGAAGACTTTGACCACTATTCCACAGCGGGGGTAACTAAGACTATGTCTGGAATACAGGAGATCTCTTAGGGAGGGAGTCTTGTAGTAGTGCTGTGCCCTGTGATGAAGATCAATGGAAAGCTGTAACAACCTAATCCAGGCAGGATTACTAATGGTCCGGACCATTCAGGAATGAAAGCTTGAGTCACCCCACCAGGTAAAGAACCATAATCAGCCAAGGATTTTTGCTAAAGGCAAAGGGTAGTGGGAAAAGGTTATAAATACCTGTGACCATTAACCAGTTACAGAAAGGAAGACTAATTGTCATGAGCAATTTATTCTATGTAAGTTATTATTATACAACTTGTACAGTAGAAGCCAAAGTGTGGAAATGAATTGCTTCCCTGATAAAAAGATGAACCTATTTTAGACCCTGTGTCATGCAGGGGCAGCCTTCCTGACCCCTAGGGTTGGGCAGTTGGCTCAGGTCCAGGCACCTGAGGGGTGTTTGAGGTCCCTTCTCCCCCAGGCCTCTATTCTTTTCTAGTCACTTTGTGAAATTTTGGCTTCAGTGTTGGCTCACTGTTCTTTAAACTGTCTTTATTTCCTATACCTAGAACATTTGTTTTTCTTTCTTGTTTACCATTTAGCTATGCATTTATAAAGTTTGCTACTGGTAAACTGTACCTAGAATTTCTGCGTTCAGAGCCAGGGCAGGGGTGGCAAGAGCAGGGCAAGAGAAGGGAGTGCAGAGACCTCCACTTCCTGGCTGCGTGTAGGGATCTTCTAACCTCCATGGCAAGATTATCCAATTCAAGAATCTGTGACTTATTCATCATTATGTTCCCAATGGCATAGTTTCAGGCTTCGTATGTAGCAAATTCCAGGTACTATGCTAAATGTTTTCATGTCATATATTATTAGAAACCCTAAGGATTAGGAACAATTATTATTATTATTCATTTTGCAGGTGAGGAAACTAAGACTTAAAAGCTTAAATAATTTTAGCAGACACAGTCAATAGATGACAAAATAAAATTAGCATCCAGTTTTTCAGAAATTCTAAAAGCCTATATTATGACACATTACTGGCTGTGCCAATTTTTTTCTCCAGGGGTTTCGCCCAAGGAATTACGTTGTCCCAATCTTTATTTCTTGATGACATTATCTGGATTGTTATTTTTCTACAGAATTTGATGACAATAGCCTACTCCACCTTCTATCCCTCTCCCTACCTCCAAGGGCTCAGGACTTTGCATTCTGTATGATTTCTAAAGGCAGAGAAAGCTAGATCAAGCTGTCTTTATTTCCTATACCTAGAACATTTGTAGATCAATCTACAACATAGATTTCCTTTTGGCTCCCAGCTCAAAGTGTATCAGGGAGGTAAGAACTAAATAATTACACTGTGGGGCTGAGGGAATCTTGAGAGAGCTTATGATGGAAATCTACAATTGCCTGTTACCTTTCCTACATAATTATACTCATTTACATATGTTTTTTAATGCCCAAACCTCCCTGTTCCCACTTTCCCTTCCTTCCTATCTACGGATACCACTCTGTTTTTCAGTGCCCAAACCTTCCCATTCCCACAATCTCTTCCTTCCTACCTACCGATACAACTCTGATAGCCTTAAATTGGTTGTTTTCCCACTACACTGAACACAAACTTGTTCCAGGATACTGTTCTGCTTTCAGATTTGGATAAAAAACACATGGGCATGGAATTTGGCTTCCTGTTGACTGCCAAGGGGCCAGATGGGATAGCCTGGAAGTGTGGAAGCCTGAGATGTCCATGAGATAAATCTTTCCCAAGGAGATTCCAGGGTAGGAAGGCATAAGATAAATTCTCAGCCCATCTCCCCTGCAGACCACTCTGAGGTGAGATTTCTTCTTACAGTCCTTCACGAAGGCCTGCAAATACACCTGGGAGCAACTGTTCCGTTTCTCTGTGGCTCATTTGGAAGTGGCGTCAGGGCTTCCAGGCAGCTTTATGTCCCATCTTGCCCAGTTTCCCCGTCTCCTCACTTTCACACCGCTGGCCTTGCATCTCACGAATAAAGAAGAGTCTTTTCATCCTTACTTCAGGGTCTGTTTCCTGGAGAAACTGGGCTCAGTTATTTATTATAAATTCTTTTCCCTCGACTCCACATCTCTCTCCATCTCCTCCTTATATCTTGCCTGCTTTGACACTTTTTGAGAGAGATTTTCTTCCCTCTTTATCTCTGTTTTCTTATCTGCCATTCATTCCTCAGTCTGGCTTCTCTCTGCCATTTCTCTAAAACTGCTTTCACCAAGATCAATAATGACCTTTTTAGCTGTTAAATCCAAAGGATAATTTTCAGCCTTTATCTTACTTAATTTGTCTGCAGCACTTGACACTGACCTTGCCTCCTTCTTCAAATATTGTCTTGCCCTGACTTCTGGACAATGCACTCTTGGTCTTTATCTTGCTATTATAACTGCCCCATCTCATGCACCTTTATATATCTTGCAAATATTGATAACTCTGTTCTTAGTACTCTCTCCTCCCCTTCCATTCCCTTCCTTTCCCTTTTTTTTTCTTTTTTTGTACCTCCCCTTCCTCTCTCCTTCCCCTCCCCTCCCTTTACCCTTTCTTTTCTCTGTATAACCTATCTCTAGGCATCTTATTCACACACATAGCCTTAATAGCCTCAGTTACCAATAACTTTCAAAATTATATATATATATTTATTTGTTTATTTTTATTTATTTATTTATTTTGTGGTTTTTGGCCAGGGCTGGGTTTGAACCTGCCACCTCTGGTATATGGGGCCAGCGCCCTATTCCTTTGAGCCACAGGTGCTGTCCTCAAAACTATATTTTGATCTAATTTTCTCTTTTGAGTATCAGATCTCTCCCCCCCTCTCCATTTTTTTCAGACAAAGTCTGCTTTGTTGCCCAGGATAGAGTACAGTGGTGCTATCATAGCTCACTGCAAGCTACAACTCCTGGGCTAAAGCAACCCTCCCACCTCACTCTCCTGAGTAATTGGGACTACAAGCATGCACCAATATGCCCAGCTAATTTTTGAAACTTTTTATAGAGATGGGGAATCTCACTATGCTGCCCAGGCTAGGCTTGAACTCCTGGTCTCAAGTGATCCTTCTGCTTTGATGTCTCAAAGTGCTAGAATTACAGGTGTGAGCCATTGCGCCTGGTCAAGTGTGAGATTCTTAAAAGGATCTGTCTGCTGGATATTTCCTCTTGCACTTTTTTTTGAGACAGTGTCTGGCTCTTACTCAGGGTAGAGTGCAATGGTGTGATCATAGCTCACTGCAGTCTCAAACTCCTCGGCTAAAGCAATCTTTCCACCTCAGCCTCCTGAGCCACCAAAGCTGGCTAATTTTTCAGTTTTTTTAAGAGATAGGGTCACACTATATTGCCCAGGCTGCTCTCAAACTCCTGACCTCAAGCAATCTCCTGCCTCAGCTTCCCAAAGTGCTTGTATAACAGGTATGAGCCACCACACTCAGCTATATTGTCTTAGATGTCTTTATAGGCTCCTGAAACTCCACATGAAGTCCAAAATGAAACTCAACATCCTCTTCCCTCCCAAATCTGTTCCTGTTTTGACCTTTGCTGTCACAGTGACTGAGGCCTTCATTCTCGACCCAGAAACTGTCTGCCATCTTTACTCACCCAAAACTTTAACCCCATCAAGGTGACCAATTCCAGTTTTTCCAGGACTTTCCTGGTTTTAGCACTCAAATTCAGAACTCCTTAGTCTCACACAAACTGGAATAGTTTGACCAGAGCTATCTTGTCTCCATTTTAAAAGTGAAACTTCTACTTCCTGGAACCGTCTCAGTTTTGAGCATACCAAAGAGATTGGTCACCCTGTTTTCCACATCCAATCAATCATCAAGACCCATTAATGTAACTGACCAGTTCAGGTCCTTAACATCCCTTGCCTGTATTGCTGCAAAGTTCTGTAACTTTCCTTCTGCCTCTGACATTGCTTCTTCCAACCCATTCTCTGAGCTTCTGCCAGAATAATCTTTTAGAATTATAAACCTGATGATGTCATTCCTCTCTTTAAATCTTTTTAACTGTTCCGTGTTTGCCCTGAGATAAAGTGTATAATTTTTAAGATTGCTCACATGGCCCCTCAGGAAATCGTCTGCTCAGTTGTGCAGATTCCTCCCTTCTCACTTTCCTCTATGCTGTATGTGGCGCTCAGATGCTAGCTGCTCCTTACAAAAGTAAACTTTGTTTTTATTTTACATCCTTGTGGACATAGAATTATAGTATATCTTCATATTCTCTTTCCCAGATCCACTTTTATAAAAGTCTTAGTGAGAAATGCGGAATTCACAGGGGAGATAGAGGAGCTATTCCATTACACGTGGTATAGTAACAACCATTTGACGTGTTTTTCTCCAAAGTTCCTCCTCAGCTGTGGCAGTCCTGTTTTTTTTTTTCTTTATCTTTCCTTCAAGGTATTCAGCCTTCCTGGATCAACCCCCTCCCCAGCCCCAAGTTCTTCACATTCATCTCTTTATCATACTGAGCTTTCCCCAACACTGTCAAAGGCCTCAACAGAGCAATCTTTTCTTGTGTTTCTAGATTCTGTTCTTGTTTAGTGACCAATACTTTTAGCTTGACTATGGCCCTTGAGGTTTCACCTCTCATTCCAAGAAGCTTATTAGGATAGTTTTAAAAAGCAGCATAATACCCTTAGATGAATTCGTATTTTAGTTATTTTATTTTGAGACAGGGTCTTGTTCCATTGCTCTGGCTAGCGTGCAGTGGTGTCATTACAGCTCACTGCAACCTTAAAGTCCTAGGCTCGAACTACCCTCCCGCCTCAGCCTCCTGAGTAGCTGGGACTATAGGCATGTAGCACAATGCCTGGCTAATTTTTCTTTTCTTTTCTTTCATTTTTTTTTTAAATTTGAGACAGAGTCTCACTTTCTTGCCCCTGACAGAGTGCCATAGTGTCATAGCTCACAGCAGCCTCAAACTCTTGGCCTCAAGTGGTTCTCTTGCCTCAGCCTCCTAGGTAGCTGGGACTACAGGCATCTGCACAATGTCCTACTACTTTTTTTAGAGACAGGGTCTGGCTCTTGCTCAGACTGGTCTCGAACTTGTGAGCTCAAACATCCACCTGCCTTGGCCTCCCAGGATGCTAGGATTACAGGTGTGAGCCTAATTTTGTTTTGTAGAGAAAGAGTCTTACTCCTGCTCAGGCAAGTCTCTTAACTCTTAACCTGAAGTGATCCCTTGGTTTTGACCTCCCAGAGTGCCAGGCTTCTAGGCATGAACTATTACACATTATTATACAAGCTGCTAAAAGAGTTTCTTTGTTTTGTTACGTGTATTTTAGCCATTCAGGTTTCCCTGCAGTTCCCATAGTATTCCTTGTTCTTGCCTACACTATCTTTGTATAAGCTGCCAAATTTGTCTGGGACACTTTAAAGCAAATAAGTGTTAGTGTAGCTCATGGACTTGACTTGGACAAAAACATCCCTAATTATATCATGACTCATTTCAGAGCTTTTAATCATTATGGCATGATGGAAATTCACTGCATTGGTCTCTAGGGGATTAGGAAGAAAATTAATTTCGGTTTTTGCAAGTGATTTTCAAGACCTCCAATGAAGGGTTATAAAAGACATGAAAAGGGCCTAAGAATTACCCAGCTTGCAGTTTTATTATAAGTTCAAGAATTAGGACAATTAAAACTGCAGTCTACAGTCCCTTAAAAGATGCTAAACCCATGGCCATTGTGCATAGTCTATACAATGGTATTAGTTTGCAGGTTGGTCGTATGCCTTTAACTTTTTTTTTTCCTTTTTTTTTTTTTTTGTGACAGTGTCTCACTCTGTCACCCTGGATAGAGTACCATGGCATCACAGCTCACAGCAACCTCAAACTCTTTAGGCTCAAGCAATCCTCTTGCTTCAGCCTCCCCAGTAGCCAGGACTATAGGTACCTATTACAACACCTGGCTAGTTTTTCTATTTTTAGTATAGATAGGGTCTCATTCTTGTTTAGGCTGGTCTCAAACTCCTGAGCTCAAGTGATCCACCTGCCTCAGCCTCCCAGAGTGCTAGAATTACAGATGTGAGCCACTGTGCCTGGCTATATTCATTTAACTTAATGTTATTTTGATAACATTGTTGAGCATATCTTTTTTCTTGCAAATGATTGAGACTTTGAGATGGCAGTAGACTAACTTCTTATTTCGTATGGAGAATCATACTACCTGGATTTCTCAGGGGCCTTTCTTGATATCTGAGCCCTTAAGCTTCAATCACAGAGACTCAATTCTACCTGTGATAAACAGGACAACAAGGCTGCTAAACCCTTATCACTGAGCCAAGCATATTCATAGTGTATTTTGAGTGATGAAGCCCTTGCTTGAAAACACTGCCCATATTGCCAATATCATCTGCTTTTCAAATATGCTCCTTTTAACGTTCCGCTAGAGTAGTACTGCTTTGAGCCTTGAGCACGCATGTTCCCTTAAAGCTGGTAGCTGCTTGAGTGGGTACTAGTTTCCTAGGCAATGGCTGGGAAAGATAGGACCATGAATAAGAAACCATTTAAGAAACTCCAATACAACCTTCTGTTTATGTAGGGCTGATAGTTTATCATGGATTCCTAGGGAAATTCCTAAGCAATTGAATAAAATCAGGATAGCTGCTAAACATCTCTAGCCTTTGCTAACAGCGAGTTATACAGAACAACGATGTGAAGGAGAATGGAATCCCAGCCCAGTGCGATTATTTTGAATACCTGGGTAAGTTAAGTATGGTAAAGAAAAGTTGGCATGTCAGATGAGAAGGTGGTAAGCCGTGGTTCCTCAAAAGTCTAAGGGATATTTATCTCATACTAAGAAACAGTAATGCTTTGAGTCATTGCACGCCCACTTCCTCTAGGACAGACCATTAGGCAAGGGCAGAACCTCTGTCGTCATTGTTTTCCTGCTCCAGGAAACTTTGCAGATGACTTCCCAATCTTTGAGTGAAATGAAGAAGTCCTGAAAGTGAACTTTCTCCTGTCAGATGATTTTCTACCTTTTTTTTTTTTTGAGACAGAGTCATATTATGTTGCCCTCGGCAGAGTGCTGTGGCGTCACAGCTCACAGCAACCTTAAACTCTTGGGCTTGGGTGATTCTCTTGCCTTAGCCTCCTGAATAGCTGGGACTACAAGCACCTGCCACAATGCCTGGCTATTTTTTGTTGTTGTTGTAGCTGTCGATTGTTGTTTGGCAGGCCTGGTCTGGGTTTGAGCCCGCCAGCCCCGGTGCATGTGGCCGGCGCCCTAGCCGCTGAGCTACAGAACCTGTCAGATAATTTTCTCCCACAGCAGTCTCTCTCTGTTTGGAATCTTTCAGGTGCAAGTGACTAGATTCCTAACACAAATTTGTGTAAGTAAAACATTTATTGGCTCATGGATTTGAAAGAAGCATCTAGGGTTTATCATGGATGCGGTTTGATCCGGGGCATCAGATGACAGATTTCTCATCATCTTTCAACTCTTTGTTCCTTTGTGTGCCAGTTTCATTATTGGGCTGGTTCCCTAATGAGAGAGGACAGCCACAGCTTTCCCAAGTCTCCTATCTTCATTTGACAAGCACAGTGAAACAGCTGAAGTCTCCCTTTCTCAGAGTCAGTCACCACGGCCAGGGCATTAGAGATGTGACATTTCACTTAAGTCAATCAGGGTCCATGGTAGAGGTGGGATTGGCACCATTCCCATCCTATAACAGGGCAGGGGCCAGAGTAGAGAGGATTCCCCAAAGGAAATTCTCCCACTAGATATATGGGGCAATGGATACTAAACAAGGAGGACAAGGTCTCTGCCACCGTTTTTTTTATTCTTTTTTTTTTTTAAATTAAATGACAGCTGTGTACATTAATGCAATCATGGGGTACAGTGTGATGTTTTCATATACAATTTGAAATATCTTCATGAAACTGGTTAACATAGCCTTCATGTTGTTTTCTTAGTTATTGTGCTATGA
>CAUYQV010163676.1:0-16656 GCA_963574575.1 Galagoides demidoff | reverse complement strand
CATCGACCTTATAGTATTTCAGGACAGCCATCTTAACTTTCTTTCTCTTATGCTTATTCTTCTTGGGAGTGGTGTAAGACTTCTTCTTCCTTTTCTTAGCACCACCATGACGTCTTAACACAAGAGGAAGAGTGGACTCCTATTGAATGTTGTAGTCAGAGTACATCCATCTTCCAGTTGCTTGCTAGCAAAAATGAGTCTTTGCTGATCAGGAGGAATTCCTTCCTTATCCTGGATCTCAGCCTTTACATTTTTTATTGAATCCAAGGGTTCAACCTCAAGAATGATGGTCTTCCCTTTAAGGGCTTTTTTTTTGTTTTTTGAGACAGAATCTCACTATGTTGCCCTTGGTAAAGTGCTGTGGCATCACAGCTCACAGCAACCTCAAACTCTTGAACTCAAGCAATTCCCTTGCCTCAGTCTCCCAAGTAGCTGGGACTACAGGTGCCTGCCACAACACCTGGCTTTTTTTTGTTGCAATTGTCATTGTTGGTCCTCTGGCCTGGACTGGGTTTGAACCCACCAACTTCGGTGCCATAACCACTATGCTATGGGCATTGAGCCCCTATAAGGGTTTTTATGGAACTCTGCATCTTTGTGGCAATTCCCATTGCAGATGGCACATTGGAAAGTTTGAAAATATTTTTAGTAGGTTGGGTGCAGTGGCTCATGCCTGTAATCCTAGCACTTTGGGAGCCTGAAGCAAGTAGTTTGCGTGAACTCACGAGTTAGAGACCAGCTTGAGCAAGAGCAAGACCTTATCTCTACTTAAAAAAAAAAAAAAAAAAAAAGAAAGAAAAGAAAAACTAGTCAGGGTTTGTGGTGGGTGCCTGTTCAAGTCCCAGATAGTTGAAAGGCTGAGGCAGGAGGATTGCTTGAGCCCAAGAGTTTGAGGTTACTGTGAGCTATGATGATGCCATGGCACTGTACCTAAGATACTCTGTCTTAAAAAATATATATATTTTTAGTAACCTAGTGGTAGAGAAGATGCCCTTCAATAAAATATTTTTGACCAGGTATATTGGCTCACACCTATAATCCTAGCACTCTGGGAGGCTGAAGCCAAAGTACTCTGGGATTGCTTGAGTTCAGGAGTTCAAGACCAGCCTGAGCAAGAGCGAGACCCCTATCTCTAAAAATAGCCAGACATTGTGGTGGGTGCCTATAGTCACAACCGCTCAGGAGGCTGAGACAAAAGGATCATTTGAACCCAAGAGTTTGAGGTTGCTGTGAGCTATGGTGATGTCACAGTATTCTACCCAGGGCATCAAAGTGAGATTCTGTCTCAAAAAAAAAAAAAAAAGAAATTGTTGTGGAAGGAAAGGAGACCCCAGGCCAGATCTGCTGTTTGGGAGTATAATAATCGCCTGAAACACTCCTGGTTTTGTGTTTACCAGCCCTTACCCTTAGAGAAGAAGGAGGTATAGCAATATCCTAGAATGTAAGCTCTCCTTTCTGCTTTTAGAATTTTTATCAGGCTCTATAGTAACATTCTTCCAGTTATCATAAATTGCTTGATAAACTGCTTTATCTGAAGCTACAAACCAACCAGCTAACCCAAAAGGCTTGCTCCTTCCTTCCTTCATTCCTTCTCTCCTTCTCCTCCCTTCCTTCCTTTGTCTTTTTCGAGACAGAGGTCTCAGGCTTGGGCTCATTTCGAACCCGTGAGCTTAGGCAATACACCCGCCTCAGGCTCCCAGAGTGCTGGGATTACAGGTGTGAGCCACTGCACCCCACCCAAAATATTACTTTAAAACATAAAAGAGGACTCAGTAGGGAATTACTTTTACCTCCACATCTATAATCATGCTTCTGATTGCAGGGATGTTCTACCCTCTTTGAGCTTTATTTCCAGTCCATACTAAGAGAAGTGTGGATCAGCTGGACCCCAGAGGCCCTTCTGAAAAATGGACCTTGCTAAAAAATGCTGGCAATCATGAAGTTCATTAAAGGTTCTAAGGCAGTGGTGCTCAACCTTCCTAATGCTGCAACCCTTTAATACAGTTCCTCATGTTGTGGTGACCCCCCAACCATAAAATTATTTTTGTTGCTACTTCATAAGTGTAATTTTGCTACTGTTATGAATCGTAATGTAAATATCTGATATGCAGGATGTATTTAGGCGACCCCTGTGAAAGGGTCATTCGACCCCCGCACAGGTTGAGAACCACTACAGTCTAAGGTATCATCTCTTGTAATTCCTATTACGACTCTTGTACTTTAGCTGCAGTAGTCTATCTTTGCACCTGGTTTTAGGTTACTTGGGCTCATTATTCACGTGCATCAGGATAATGTGATTTCAGTCTATCTCAGTCTCAGAGAGTGGTGATGAAGTCTGCCATACATGGAAGCAAAATAATGGATCTAGACTCCTTACACCTTGCCCCACACTACAACGTGCCTAGGGCAGGCATTTGCACTATTCTTCGATCATCCAACATCTATTGGATACCTGTGTGTTCCACCCTGCACAGTGAGGAGTGACAAGTTCCCTCTCCTCTGTGGGCTCATACACAGTTGCAATAACACACTGTTACAGTGGAGGTTTGAACAGTGAGGGCCATGGAAGCCCAGTGCCCAGAGCAAGCCATGCTACTAGGGAAGCTGAGACAATGGAGAGATAGACATGTGTGTATGGACCTGGAGCTATGGTGTACTGAGCTCTCACTCCTCAAAAAACACTTCCAATTCATGCTCATGCATGAAATTGGAGGCAGAAACTACTTTCATTCTAACCTAACTTTTTTTTGAGACAGCGTCTCACTCTGTCTCCATGCATAGAGTACTGTTGCATCATAGCTCACAGCAATCTCAAACTCTTGGGCTTAAGCTATCCTCTTGGCTCAAGACTTCTAAGTAGCTGGGACTTCAGGCACCTTCCACTATGCCCAGCTAGTTTTTCTGTTTTCAGTAGAGATGGGGTCTTGCTCTTGCTCAGGCTGGTCTCAAACACCTGAGCTCATGGAATCCACTTGCCACGACCTCCCACAGTGCTAGGATTACAGGTGTGAGCCACCACGCTTGGCTTATTACAACTTTATAGAAAAGGATCTGGCTTAGTGCCTGTAGCACAGTGGTTATGGTGCCAGCCATATACACCGAGGGTGCCGGGTTCAAACCTGGTCCAGGCCAGCTAAATAACTGCAACCAAAAAAAAATAGCCAGATGTTGTGGTGGGCACCTGTAGTCCCAGCTACTTGGGAAGCTGAGGCAAGAAAATCGCTTGAGCCCAAGAATTTGAGGTTGCTGTGAGCTGTAACACCATGGCACTCTACCGAGGGTGACATAATGAGACTCTGTCTCAAAAAAAAAAAAAAAAGAAAAGAAAAAAAAAGGATCAGAGGCACTGAGATGTCACATGAGTTGCCCCAGTCACACAGTTCGTAAGCAGGTACTGAACTGCTAGCTGGAAGAACTGCATACAATTCCTAGTCCCTGGTCCCCTGGGCTGCCTCCATGGATGGGGATGGTGGGGAATGATGCAGAAAGTATATTTGCTTCAATTTGGGAACTTCAAATGCCTGGGAACGCAAGAAAGTGAGTATGAAGAAAAAAGGGTCCCTGGTTTCAGCCAATTCTAATCTTTTTTAGGTCACTTCAAATAAAATTTGCAAATAACTACCATGTGCAGAAAATATACAAATGCTGTTAATGGAAAAGTCATTCAGAAAGTGAAAGTGAAAGTTGGCTTATTCAGCTGCCTCAAGTGTACACATCATTCTTTTTGAGAGTTCCTGTGTTTGGGGACAAAGCTTTGTATGTTTTCTTGGTTCCTCTCTAATTTGATATTCCAATTATAACATATTGATTAACAAAATGCCCTGGTGATTTGAACTGAGTATGCCTGTGAGCAGGGGTTAATTGAAAATAGGAAACTGCTGTAAATTTTAATTCTTTTGGGTACTCCCATGGCAGTACCCTGTACATTGGCTCTACTCAAAAGTAAAACAAAGGCCCAGAACCAGGGGAGTCAGTATATCCCATTGTTGCCATGCGCCATTTGAAGAGCTGTCAGAACCCACATCTTATTTATTTATTTATTTTTATTATTATTATTTTTTAGAGACAGAACCTCACTTTATCGCCCTGGGTAGAGTGCCGTGGCAGTGTCACACAGCTCACAGCAACCTCCACTTCCTGGGCTTAGGTGATTGATTCTCTTGCCTCAGCCTCCCCAGTAGCTGGGACTACAGGCGCCAGCCACAATGCCCGGCTATTTTTTTGTTGTTGCGGTTTGGCCGGGGTGGCGTTTGAACCTGCCACCCTCCAGGACAGCACCCTGCTCACTGAGCCACAGGTGCTGCCCTATTATTTTATTTTATTTTATTGAGACAGAGTCTCACTATGTTGTCCTTGGTAGAGTGCTGTGACATCACAGCTCACAGCAACCTCCAACTCTTGGGCTTAAGCAATTCTCTTACCTCAGTCTCCCGAGTAGCTGGGACTACAAGTGCCTGAAACAACGCCTGGTTCTTTGTTGTTGCAGTCATCATTGTTGTTTAGCTGGCCGGGGCTTGGTTCGAACCACCAGCCTCAGTGTATGTGGCTGGTGCCATAACCACTGTGCTATAGGGGCAAGCCAGAACCCACATCTTTTGAATCTTGGACTCATATTTACTTTGGTCCATATTAAAAGTAAATGGAAGCAGGCTTGGTGCCTGTAGCTCAGTGGTGCAGCAAAAAATTGATGGATACTCATGTAGGTGAAAAACTAGTTCATCATCATTTAAGCCCAGAAGTTAACACTGTTTTTTGTTTTTTTTTTTAGAGGCAAAAGTCTCACTTTGTTGCCCTCGGGAGAGCTGTGGCGTCACAGCTCACAGCAACCTCCGGCTCCGGGGCTCAGGCGATTCTCTTGCCTCAGCCTCCTGCATAGCCGGGACTACAGGTGTCTGCCACAGCGCTGGGCTACTTTGTTTTTTGTTGCCGTTTGGCCGGGCCGGCTTGAACCCACCATCCTCGGTATATGGGGCCTGCGCCCTACTCACTGAGCCACAGGCACCGCCCAGAAGTAACACTGTTTTACATATAAACACAAAGCTAGGCGTGGTGGCTGACGCCTTTAATCCTAGAACTCTGGGAGGTCAGACTCACGGGTTGGAGACCTGCCTGAGCTAGACGGAGACCTCCGCCTCTAAAAATAGCCGGGTGCTGTGGCGGGCGCCTATAGTCCCAGCTACTTGGGAGGCTGAGGTAAGAGAATCGCTTGAGCCTAAGAGTTTGAGGTTGCTGTGAGCCGTGACGGCACTGCACTCAACCGAGTGCAATATAGTGAGACTGTCTCCAAATTAAAATAAATAAAATGCACATGGTTTTATTAATCATTTTGTCTTTTGTATATTACAATAAACTCATTTTTTTTGAAATTGTGTTTGTGGTTTTGCTTTATATTATCTATAATTTGTTAATTCAGTACAGTTAGAAGGGGCGTTACAAAATTTTTCTTTTTTTCAGTTTTTGGTAGGGGCTGGGTTTGAACCTGCCACCTCCGGGATATGGGGCCGGCGCCTTACTCCTTTGAGCCACAGGTACCTCCCACAAAATACTTTTTATAAAAAAAGGAGTTGGGTCTGAGGGGCAGCACCTGTGCTCAGTGGGTAGGGCGCTGGCCCCATTACCGAGGGTGGCGGGTTCAAACGCGGCCCAGCCAGCTAAAACAGCAGTGGCAACTGCAACAAAAAATAGCCGGGCGTTGTGACAGGCGCCTGTAGTCCCAGCTAGTCGGGAGGCTGAGGTAAGAGAATCTTTAAGCCGAAGAGTTGGAGGTTGCTGTGAGCTGTGACGTAACAGCACTCTACCGAGGGCGACAGAATGAGACTGTCTCAAAAAAAAAGGAGTTGGGTCTTTTACAGGGTTATATAGTCTCTTGATGACTCCTTTTATAGAGGAGGAAATTGAGATCCAGAGCCGTTAAACATCTTGCCCCGGAATTTCCGTCCCGAAGGCGAGAGAAGTTACACGTATGGTAATTTACGTGATGAGAGCCAGCTATTTGAATTCTCTCAGCAGGACACCTTTGGGGGGATGGTGGAAAAAACACGCGTATTATTTAATTCCGTCAGGCTGTGGGGGGGAGTTTATAAGAACCTTGTATGTGCTGGGGAACTAGGACATTTTCTTCTATTTAAGCCCTGTGGCACTAAGGCTGGGACTAGGGTGGCTTGCCCAGCAGGGAGCTACAAGAGGTTCCAGCAGGGGCCTGAGGGACACCCCGAGGCGAGGTTGGCAGGCCTAGGATGCATTTAGCCACAAACAGCCCGGACTCCCTCGCACCCCCTGAGCCACTGGGGGTGCGGACTCCCTCGCACTTTCCCGCCCTGAGCCACTGGGCGCCCCTAGGAAGGAAACTAAGGGCTAATGAAGAGGGCCTTCGGGCGGAGAGCCCGAATCCCGCAGGGGCCCGCTCAAAATCTGCCCGTGATTGTCTCATTGTTCCCTCACCTCTGGGAGCGCGGACGGGCGCGCTCACGTTGGGGGTATGGGGGGTGGAAATTGTGTTTTGGGGCGGCGCCCTGGCTGCCTAGGCAACTGCGCAGGTAAACGTCCGGCCACCAGTGTGCACCGCCAGTTCCCCTCCACCACCACCCTGTCACCGCCCTCCCTCCTCTTCCCTCTCTTTCCTCCTCCTCTTCCTCTCCTCCCCATTCGGATCACAATTCAAGCCACCCTTTCCAGCTCCACAAAATGGCCACCGCTCTTGCCACCTGTGGTCACGTGACCCACCGCCCTCTCGGTTTAGTGCCTCTTTTAGCCTAGCTCTGATTTCGGGGAGGCTACACGGGGACGGATGAGGGCATGTTAGACCGGAGAAATCCCATCACAGCCGGGGAACTGGGAAAGATAGAAAGACCGAAAACTGAGTGCATAGTGGGGAAGAGCAAAGAGGCCTAGGATAAATTTTAAGGCCTCATAGCTGGAGGAAAGCGGGAGACAAGATCTCGCGAGATCTCGAGAACTCTAAGACCATGGCTAAGGTATTAGCGGAGAACAGGGGAAGTGAAGTTCAAACGAACTAGGACGGCATTTGGCGTTCTGGCTCCAAAGCAGGACGACTAGCTGGCGACGGGACTGACATAAGTCCCGCGAGGTTAGGCCTGATAGAGCGCTCAGTAGCTGGGCAGAAGTCGTAGCGGGGTGTGGGGAGTGAGGGCGTGAGGGGGAGGGCATACGTCTTACGTGCTGACGTAGCAGTCTTGCGAGTGGGTATATTAGATCCGTGGCCGCGCCGTGCGCTTCAGAGCCGCAGTTCTCCCGTGAGAGCGTCTTCGCGGTGAGACTAACACACTCTCTAAGCGGAGGAAGACTCCGAGTTCTCGGTACTCTTCAGGGATGAGTCATGTGGCAGTGGAAAATGCGCTCGGGCTGGACCAGCAGGTGAGCTACAAGGAGTCGACTGTGTGACTACTGCGTGAATCTCTCCCCTGACTTAACCTGGCTTATGGCGCAGCGCTAGCCGACACCCTCAGTTTCTATTTCCTGGGTGCTCCCGGTTGGCAAGTGTTAGCAACCCAGGGCTATGGAGAGACAGGAATGTTGGTTGTGGCTACCCTTGAAGCTCCGGCTTTGGCCCGCGGTATTGTCCCCAGGCCGAGCACAATGGCGGCTTTTGTGTGTGCTTGCGCAGGCGGTTGAAGGGGGAGGGTGTGAGCGCGCTTTCGCGGGGACGCGCAGGCGCGAACCCCGACTGATTAGTGACCGTAGGGGGTGGAGGGAGTGCGCCGCGCGGCGGTATGCGCTTGTTGACCCTTTTGGCCTGAGGGGCTAAGGCCATCACTGCTGGCGCGGCCCAGATTTGTGTCACGGAGGTACGGCGGAGTCTGGTGTTCGTGTGCTTGTGAGCGGGAGAAGGAGCGCAGCCCTGGAATGTGGGAGGGGGCCGCGCACGGGGGGGGAGCTTCTCTAAGGGCAATGGCGGCGGCCTCTTTTGTGTGGTGTTGGGTGGCGCTGTGGCCCATTACTGGGAGAGGCCGAGCCAGCAGGTCCCCGACCGGTGAGGGCCTGGAAAGGAGGATGGAATTGGACATCATGTTCCTCTCAGGTTCCTTCCGCAGGCTCTTTTCACTTCAGCCCAGTTTCCGCAGGGTCGTCGCAGCCCTGGCTCCGGGGCCCGCGAGGCCGCGTTTCCGGAGTGGAAAGTTTTGTGACGCAGAAGATTAGGGGAGGAGTGGGGGCGGGGAGGGAGGGAGTAATGGGCCGCTGCAAGCGCGGCGGCGCTGGGCTCTAGAGGTAGAGGTTGAGCACAGCGGGGGTTGTCAAGGATGTGGTGGAACCGGCGCAGCCCTTCTCTAAGTTCCTCTAAGGTACTTACTGTGTGGCCAGTTAGCCGAGGGCCTCGCATCGTTTTTCTTGGTGGGGGTATTCGGCTTATGTGAGGGTCTTTATGTTCGTGACATTTGATCCAGGGATCCGCCAGAGGAAAAATACCCGGAATGCGGGGGAAATAAACAGTTTTGTTGACTTGCTGCTATCTCTGGAATAAAATTTTGGATTAGGTCAGAGGCCCCGCGGTCTGTTGTCCTCTACCAGGCTTTCTTTCCTCTTCTAAGGGTTTGGGGGCAGAAGAGAGGAGGATGTGTAATCTGAAAGAAGGGTATGGGCTTTGGTGGCAGGAAGTCTGCATCCCTCTGCAACAGAGGCACCAGGCTTCAGATAAGCTTTTTCTGTAGGATGTTTGGAGCCTTTGAATATACTTCTCACTACTGTGATTAGGAGAGAGGGAGTTGGTTTCATAAACTCCAGAATAATTTTGAAATGAAGTTTAGTGACACAAATTAGTTGATTGTAGATTTTAATGTAGTTTATGCAATGTTTTTAGGGTTTTAAAGGTTTTTGGAGCATTTTTTGCCTTTTAATGAATCAATTATATTAAATCTTCATTATTGTTGACACTTCACAAACATAAAATCTGGTTATCCCTAGTTTTAATATTTTCCGTATAGATAGTGTCATTTTTTAAGATTCTGATCATCAGCAAATCTTAGATTTGTAATCTATTTAACCCAAAGATTTATGCACTCATAGTCGTTGAAGTTCAGGTTTAAGAATTTGTAGCCATCGAATTTACAACTGAAAATATTGCAATGGGTGTAATTCTAACAATTTATAGAAGAGTTTAAAAAAAGTGTGTTCGTACTGTGCTTTATCAATTTATTAACTACCAGGGGAAAGCATTGCAGCGTTTTGTTTTTTGCTAATTGAAATTTTGAAAATGAGGTGTCTAAAGTCTGAATGTTCATCTTATCCTTTATTTTTAAAGGCATCATAGCATCTGCTTTCACTTTTAAATGACTCCATTGATGATGCTGGCAGTTTGGTAGTATCACGTTGAGTTTTAAATACAGGATTTATAAAGGAATTATGGTATAGCATATCTCACAGGTTGGCAACAGTGCTACATAGACTCAGTTTTCTGTGGTCATTTTGAAAAAATAAAATATTTATTTTTGCATGTATAGTTTTCCCCCTACGGCTTGTAAGTAGCTCCTGGTTAGTCGCACAATGTTATGAAGATAGCAGGTAACCTCTTTCTGAATTCTGAGGCTCTGAGCAAACAGTGTAAAGGCATGGATAGACATACAGATAAACGGCAGTAAAGTATTTTCATCTTGAAGAGCGATTGCCGTTAAAGTGAGAGAATAAATAACTTTAGATAACTGTTTAAGTGTTGAGTATATTCCTAATTTTTTGTTTATAAGAGTACTATACTAACTTAAAACATCTTGTTCAATATTTGGGGGTGAAGGAGCTAAAGAATGGTCAATTCAGAATTTGTCCTGATGTTTTTGTTGTTGTGTTTTTGAGACAGTATCTTAGTTACCCTGGGGTTGAGTGCTATGACGTCCTAGCTCACAGCAACTTCAAATTCTTGGGCTCGAAAGATCCTCTTGCTTCAGCCTCTCAAGTACCTGGAACTGCAGGCTAGTTTTTCTATTCTTAGGTGGCATTGGAAACGTACAATTGGCACTAAATCTATTTGACATTCAAATAATTTTGAGATTTAGTGTAGCTAAGTTTTAGTTTGGTGGTTAGGGAGTTTGTGCTGTGGGAGATGTTACAGGGAAACTTGATTTTTTAAATGAATGAATTAAATTTGGACAGAATTTCTATTGGAATCTCCAGCATGGCATGCTGCCTTTTGCAGTATACGGTAGTACTGGTTCATATTTGCTTAGAGCTTTATAGATTTCAAAGTATTCTTAGTCACATTCTTATTAAGAGTTCCTATCAACCCTGTTCTAAGGTAGGTAGGACAACTATTTGAGTGTGAATGGTAGCTAAAGGGTTGGCCAAGTTTTCTCTTAATATAATATTTCAGCACATGGGCTGCTTACCATCTAACTCTTTTCTCCTAGTTTGCTGGCCTAGACCTGAACTCTTCAGATAATCAGAGCGGAGGAACTACAGCTAGCAGTAAGTAAAGCATTTTATGGATTTATTGAATCTTAGGGCTTAATATTTTTATTTCATTGAACTTGAAATTTTAAGAATTTTTCCCTCCAGTTTTTTTATGTAAAGAATTATGCAGACATAGTGTTAGAGAATTATGTATTACTTGGTGATCACTCTGCCGGTGGCATTAGGAAGGTTGAGAACCACTGCTCTAAAGCATCATGGCCTTTCTAAAAAGGGTTGTTAGCTTCTCTGGAGTAAAAGGTAGTTAACCATTAAAAACCTTATACAGTACATGAATTATCTCTAGAAGAGTTTGTCCATTATATTAACATCCATTATACGTCCTGAGCCCAGTTCAGAGGTGGGGATGTGTCCGTCCTTGAATTAACTAGACTTAAGGGAACGTGCACTTTCATCAGATATTGCTACTCCTTTCTCTTGAAGAACATGAGGCTTACTATAAGAAGATTGTACTGAATTACACCAAATTTCGAGGTGTCAATTAGGATCATTATTTTGAAAAGAGGGTAGATATTTTGTCTTTTTAAAGAGGAGTTAATTGGAGACTTGTTAGAAGTTAGTACTAAGGTGAGGGGATCTTCATGGTTTATTATTTGGGAGTTAGACCTCTGCTTTGACTCAGGTCTCTTCCCACTTATTAACAAAACTACAATGGGTACAGGCTGTGGTGTGACCCTGTTTTTAGGTAAGAAGAGCTTCACTGGGCATGAAATTACGTGGTATTTGCTTTAAATTTCATCATATTTGGTGTGCTAAGAATCTTATCTTTTAGGCATTGATCATCCTAATGGAGAGTTCTTAAAATTTAATTCAATTCACAAGTGAAAAAAGTTGAATTGTAATTTGACTAGTAACAAAGCATTTAGACTTTGCTTTATTTGAGTGTACATTATTTGCTTTTGCTTCTCACTTGTAGTCTAGGCTGTATTTGTGCCTGTGTATAGAAGAACTAACTGCCTTTTAAAGTTATTCTGATGGAGTAGTATCCCATTTAAAATAAAAGAAGATTTTTTTTTTTTTTCCCTCTCAATTTTCAGGAGGGTGGTCAGACTGGAGGGCTATAGACTTTAAAAACTGCTTTCTAGGACCTTTTTTTTTTAAGAGACAGCGTCTCACTTTATCACCCATGGGAGAGTGCTGTGGCGTCACAGCTCACAGCAACCTCCAGCTCTTGGGCTTAGGTGATTCTCTTGCCTCAGTAGCTGGGACTACAGGTGCCCGGCAGAATGCCCAGCTATTTTTTTGTTTCAGTTTAGCCAGGGCTGGGTTTAAACCTGCCACCCTTGGTATATTGGTATATGGTTCCAGTGCCCTGCCCACTGAGCCACAGGTGCTGCCCTGCTAGGACCTATTTTTAATAGCAAAAATTTGAGTAAAGCTGAAATGGAAAGTTTGGGGCTTTTAATTAATTTTATATTGTTTCTTCTAGAAGGACGCTATATCCCTCCTCATTTAAGGAACAGAGAAGCCACTAAAGGTAACTCCTGACAAGCAACTTCATAGATCTAATTCTTTTTTTTTTTTTTTTTTTGGGTTGTTGTCGTTGTTTGGCAGGCCTGGGCTGGATTTGAACCTGCCAGCTCCGGTGTATGTGGCTGGTGCCCTAGCTGTTGAACTACAGGCGCCGAGCCAGATGTTTCTAATTATGAGATAACTGGATGCTGTGTATTCCATAAAATAGGTGATCTAAAATTTGGAGAATAAAAGGAAGATCAGGAAAACTTAGAAGAGGACCCGAAGGGTGGAGAGTCCACAGGGAAGCCCATGATTTGCTGTCATTCCTCCTTGTCCATATGTAGTCTGTGTTAGTTTCACTGTCCTTGATAACGCATGGGTGTTAAACCTGTATTATTTCTACCTGAAGATCACTTTATTATGTCCTTTTTAGGTGAAGTTACTGAAAAGTTTGTCTTTATCCTCCTGGGTGTTCTTGGTATTCCTTAGAATATACTAGCTGGAAATTGACCTTCCTCGGGTGTAGTGACAGACATCAGAGGTTTTAGAGCTAGAAGAGATTTATTATTTTTTTTGAGATAGTTTCACCATGTCACCCTCAGTAGAGTGCTGTGCATCATAGCTCACAGCAACCTTCAACTCCTGGGCTTAGGTGATTCTTTTGCCTCAGCCACCTAAGTAGCTGGGAATACAGGCACCCTCCACAATGCCTGGCTGTTTTTTGTTGCAGTTTGGCTGGGGCTGCATTCATACCCACCACCCTCAGTATATGGGGCCAGCAGCCTACTCACTGAGCCACAGGTGCCGCCCAGAGCTAGAAGAGATTTAGAAATCTAATTTGAGTCTTCATTACTAGCTAGTAAAGGCTGTTGGTCACCTGGGTTGCCAAACGGTAGAGGTAGAAGGCAGAAGGAAAGTAATGTAAGTCATAAACTATTTCTGACTAAATTTAATTAAAGGTGGCACTGAAGCTAGTTAAAGCCTCTACCTGTCTTTGGGCTAATTTATACCTTTTGTCATCTGCTCTTCCTTGAATATTTATAGCTGTACCCAGGAACTTAGATGTGGACCGAGAATGTGTAAGAATGGGTGTTACCCTTCTTCCAGGTATTCCTGATTCTCATCAAGCTTGTAGTAGGTGAACCAAAAAAATAGTACCATTTGACAGTAGTGTGTTTCATAGGTACAAAGCACTTGCACTTTTTACTATTGAAACTGAATAATGCTATATTAAACCAAGTAATTGACACTTTAAGAAGAGTGTTCTGAATGAAAAGCACCTATAAGAAATAATGAGATAGTAGTAACTTTCCTAGTAAACGTCACACCTGTACTAGGTATTACATTGTGGTGGTCGTAAAAAACAGTACCATAATGATTGCTTGATTTTAGTGTGTAGCATTTTCTAGCAGAGGGAAGTTTTGTGTGCTGCTGGTATAAACCAGCTCTAAATCTTGGACCTTGAAGCCACAGAGAAATTCAAATCTTCATAAAGATTGATAATACTGGGTGGCGCCTGTGGCTCAAAGGAGTAGAGCACCAACCCCATATGCCGGAGGTGGGGTTCAAACCCAGCCCCAGCCAAAAACTGCAAAAAAAAAAATAGATAATACCTTAATATGACTTCCTATTTTTTTTTGAAGGAGGGGGTGAGACAGTCTTATCTTGTTGCTCTCGGTAGAGTGCTGTGGGGGGATCGTAGCTCCCAGCAATCTCAATCTCTTGGGCTCAAGCGATTCTTTTGCCTCAGCCTCCCTGGTAGCTGGGACTATAGGTGCCCACCACAACACCCGGCTGTTTTTAGAGACCGGGAGGGGGAGGGTCTCATTCTGGCTCAGACTGGTCTAGAACTCGTAAGCTTAGGCAGTCCCCCTTCCTTGGCCTCCCACAGTGCTAGGATTACAGGTGTGAGCTGCTGACCCTGGCCTATGATTCCCATTTTTAATGAATACAATACATTTTTTTTTAATTGAAGGATTCTACGATAAAGATAGTTCAGGGTGGAGTTCCAGCAAAGATAAGGATGCATACAGCAGTTTTGGGTCTCGTAGCGATTCAAGAGGCAAGTCCAGTTTCTTCAGTGATCGTGGAAGTGGATCAAGGGGAAGGTAAGTGATTTTTTGTTTTCTTATATCATGTGTGTGTCTAATAGCAATTTAGGGGTTGGTTGTTAATTTGGTAAGCCTTCACCCTGACCACCTATTGGGGTGTTAAACGTTTTGTCTATGTGGTTATTGGTTATTGTATTTTCTTAGCTGTACGAGGCTTTACTAAGTTGAACCTGTTCTATAGGAATATGCTCTTTGGCATAATGAGATAATTTATTTTTCTGTTTGTCTAATTTTATATGTTCTGTTTAAGAGTAAGTTTATCTAGGGAGTGACCTAATTTGTTTGGGATTTTTGTGGGCTCTGTAACAATTTTTAAACACCTTATATATTTTTGATTACACAAGTGTGGTGAACTGACCCCATGCGTCTAATAGCTGTGGTTAGTCCTGTGTCCTGATTTTTCGCAAACAGGCCTAAAACTCTAAAAACATCTTTATTCAGGTAAGGATTATTTTCTACCTTTTATCCAAAATTTGTCACACAGGTGATCCTTTAAGTGACATTCCAGTATAACTAGGGCAGTTGATATTTAGTGTGCTATTTTCTTCTTTTCCCTACCACTAAATATATTTAGATGAGCTCTTTAAATGAAGGTGTGAGTTATGTGCTGATTTCAAATTGAAGAGAACCTTTGATTATTTTGGCGTGTATGAGGCCTGTTTAGCCTATATGCCTTTATAGACATGTAAAGAGGGATATTAATTTTAGAGAATGAAGTACAATTTGGTTAATTAGCCTCATTTATCAAATAAGAATAAGCCAAGGGTGGTGCCTGTGGCTCACTGGGTAGGGCGCTAGCCCCATATACTGAGGGTGGCAGATTCAAACCAGGCCCTGGCCAAACTGCAATAAAAAAAAAAGCCGGGCACTGTGGCAGACACCTGCAGGAGAATCACCTAAGCCCAGGAGTTGGAGGTTGCTATGAGCTGTGATGCTGTGGCACTCTACTGAGGGTGATAAAGTGAGACTCTGTCTCTTAAAAATAATAATAAAAAAATAAATAAAAATAAGCCAGAATGGGACTGTTCGACATAGCCATAATGAATAATTTATCTCCAGATACAGTGCTAGAGTAGCAGTAGGAATCTGATCATGGTTAAATGATATGATTCTGATTATTTGCTTATGCTGTGCAGGTTTGATGATCGTGGACGGAGTGACTATGACAGCATTGGCAGCCGTGGTGACAGAAGTGGCTTTGGCAAATTTGAACGTGGTGGAAACAGTCGCTGGTGTGACAAATCTGATGAAGATGATTGGTCAAAACCACTCCCACCCAGTGAGCGCTTGGAACAGTAAGTTTTTGACTTGTATGTTAATGGTGAAGAAGCCTCATTAGCTAGTATGACATACTTAATCTTTTGATTTCAGGGAATTGTTTTCTGGAGGCAACACTGGGATTAACTTTGAGAAATATGATGACATTCCAGTTGAGGCGACAGGCAACAACTGTCCTCCACATATTGAAAGTGTAAGTATTTTTGCATGACCCTTTAAGACAGAGGGAAGTGTAAGTGTTTTCTTGGCACATCAGAATGAGTTGGGAAGCTTACCAGAAGCATACGTAGATCAAGACATTTCGTAGGTTTGTATAAGGAAGAGTTAGAGTTCGATGTCACCATTAAAGAATAATTAATTCACTACCTGAAGTAGAAAATGGTTCTAACGTAGGAAGAACTCAATCTATCCAATGTAGATTAATTAAGCCTCGGAAGTTGACTTTTCTCAAAATGTAACATAATTTACAGTTGCTTTGATTTTTAAGTAAAATTAAATTACATCACCTATTAATTGGTTGTTTTCATTCTTGTATTAGTATAAAACAGAAATAGCTCTAGGTAAGACTTAAAACATTTCTAACCCCATTGAATTTCTTAACAGTTCAGTGATGTTGACATGGGAGAAATTATCATGGGAAACATTGAGCTTACTCGTTATACTCGCCCAACTCCAGTGCAAAAGCATGCTATTCCTATTATCAAAGAGAAAAGAGACTTGATGGCTTGTGCCCAAACAGGTAAGCTGATAAGAGTAAAATATTGTCCCATTAGTTCTGTAAAGGACCTGCTATAATAATTTGGTAGGGTATAGTGGTGTCACCATAACTCACTGCATCCTCCTGAGTAGCTGGGACTGTAGGTGCATGCTTCCACATTCGGCTAACTTTTCTGGGTTTTCTTGTTGTTGATTTTTTTTGGCTGGGGCTGGGTTTGAACCCGCCACCTCTGGCATATGGGGCTGGTGCCCTATTCCTTTGAGCCACAGGCGCCACCCTGACTTTTCTATTTTGTTGTAGAGACAGGGTTTCACTCTTGCTTGTATTGGTTTTAAACTCCTTTATCAGGCATGGCTGTATTCGTAAGAGCTTTATAAAAATAAGCAAGCTTAGCTTCAGTTTGCTAACTGCTGTCATAGATGGACTAAAGAATTGACCCAAATAAATTTAATAACTAAATAACTAGTAATAGGGCAGTTTAAAAAAAAACTGTTATATACCAATATTTGTTCAAAAGTAGTAAACAGTTGTCCGTGGGGGGAATGGGGTGACTTAGTTGCTGGTATTTTTCCAGAGCTGAGACTTCAACCCAGAGGTACTGATTCACTAGGATTGGACAGAGACCAGCTGAAAACAAGACAGAGCCACTTAGCCCCACCACACCAAGCAGGTCCCCAGTGT